>VWZO01008705.1:405027-435027 GCA_013396975.1 Bucco capensis | reverse complement strand
GGGCATAGACAGAACTCCCTCATTCAAAACTGAGCATTCAGCCCACTTTGTAAGCACCAATATTTTAAAAGGCCAAGCCTTTAAAAGTGGCATTACAGGGAATTTATTTTTTTACACAGTCTTGTCTGACCTTTTTTATCTTTTCCACAAGTTTCTGGGTCTGTTAACATTAATTTCTCTTCCTATCTGTTGTTTCCATGCTGTTATGCAAGTCCAGGACAAGCAACAAACCAGTTCCTTCTCTCAGCAGTCTTCAGAGACAGGAACCACTGATCTCCCCTAAAACTCACAGGCATTAAAAATGGTGAGGGATCTTCAAAATATAACCCTTCAAGCACAAGCAGGAGGAAAAAAAAGAAAAAGTGGACATGGAGCATATTTTAGGGATTCCTGAACAGAATGAGAAGGGCTCATTTACCACCACAGTCCCTCACCTCAACATCAGAATAAGCTTGGATTCTGCTATTAACTATTCATACACAAATCATATCTTCCCATAGGTCTTCCCTGTGACTAGGAATCAATGCTGGAGAGTTACACAGGCTTTTGACAGCCAAAGGTAATGGTGCTAAAGCATAAAATCAGGATACATCATGATAGATCAAAGAATAAACAAAAACATTTTATGAAGTCTTAATCCTGAGAAAAGATAACTATAAACTGAAATATGTGTCAGACAAGTACAGAACACAAAGCCATTTAAAATGATTTTAAAATATGCTTTCGTCTGACCCAGAAGTCTGAATTCAGTTCATTTATGAGCTTTGTAGGGAACTTGGTACCACTGACAGTTCAGTCCTAAGTATCCCTAGAAGTTAATATCCCTATTCAACATATTAACCGTTGATAACATCACATCTTAAATGCACTGACTAACTTCTAGTTTATAAACTAACATACTAGATCTTAAAGATAAAGCTGCCTGCTCTTTGGATAACTTTTCTCCTTAATAAACACCTCAAGAGACCTAAAATATTGGTAAGTACTATTATATATATTGTTGCAAAAGACTGTAACAAGTAGCACATTTCATAATAGACTAAAGCAAGAGTTATAACCATTCTGTGATAAGCTACCTAAAAAAAAAAAAGGAAGACTGTGGGGTCTTTCAACAAACTGTTCCTTTTTACTTTTACCTGACTAGAACACCTTTTATCTTGCAGACAAAAACAAAACAAACAAATGAAAAAAACCCAAACAAACAAAAAAACCCAAACAAACAAAAGAAGAACTTTCCAGCAGACACTATGATTTCCAAGCTATAACTGCACTTTTATTGCTGAAGCAGTCACTTCTTGCACCACTGGAACATAAATGTCACTAGGACTAGAAGAGAGCAAGTTCAACATAAGGGGTTTAAATACCCAGTCTCATGACCAACTGACCAGCTGCTTTTTGCTGAGATCTTCATTCCTTAGAACTGAAAAAAACTCTATGGCTTTCACAGATGTGTGTACTGAAACAAGACACAGTGGAAGAAAAGGGTTAGGTTGTTGTGAGCAAGATCTTACTCATTGCTCTTAGTTGGGTAAATTTTACACTTTGATACCCATTGTACTTTTTAAATCATTGTATTCTAATCCCATCATTATAATATTAAGAGCAAGCACCTAGGGGCTAAAATTAAGAAGTTAATAGTTTGGTTTATGATGCTACGGTTGAATTGATGCATTATAATTGGTGCATTATTTCTTCTGAAAGCAGCGAGCTGTTAAATACAGTAGCCAGTGGTAAGTAGGAGTAATTCTTGTTCCCTGCTGTCAGAGATCATGGTCTTAAGCTTATTTTTTCCTTAATACAAAATGGATAGTTTTAAACTTTATCAAGAGAAGTTGTTTTTCTTGGCTTTAGATATAGCCTACAACTTGCTTTCTTGCAACACAAGAGAGTGTATTATATGGAAACCATAGGAAGCAGTGTATACAGCTAAAAACATCTTCCTATCATTGTCCCCATGCTTGCTGGCATTACATCAACCTTTAGGTCCCTTTGTAAGATATTTATAGTAACTGGAGGCCAAAGCCTGACTGCAATATTCCTAATGATATCAGACAATATCTGGAAAAGAAACACTGTAATAATATTGTGATGAAACATTCATTAGGGAACTTATAGCAGAGAGAGTTAAAACATAGAGACCATTGTATTAATCTACACCTGGTGCAATGGCATTACACTCATTATGAAGGACCATGTGGTACACTGACATCTAGGACTGAGCTGCTCTCTCATCCATCACAGTTATTAATAAACAAGCCTCTCTAAGAGGTATATCAAAATTGAGGACTAAGACTAGATTGGTATTAACATATCATCAGGTCATTCAATCTACTGAATCTTCCTATAAAGCACCTAAACATGTGAAAAACCACAGCTAAACTCTGAACATTTGCAGTGTAAGCAACAACTATAAGAGAAAGAAAATGAGGCCAAGTTAAAAAGTAAAATATTTAATTTAGAAATGCTGGGTCAATGTGGTTTTTGAGCCAAGCAGAACAGACACGTGATAATACCAATGTAAGAATAAGAAAACAGGAATTTTATCCTGGATTTCAAGTGTCAGAATACAAGTATAAAATTAAAAAAAAAGTGACAGGAACATTTGCACAGAAAATTAGTATAGAGAAACAGAGTCCATCAGGCTGGAATCATATAAATATTTCAGATGATTCAGCAGGATCAAGCTCTAAGCTAAGAGCAGTGAAAGAGGTCAGACTAACTGAGGATGTTTAAATGCACTTCCATGGCACTTTGAGAAAACAGATCAGCAAATGTATTTTACAAATGAAAGAGGCCAGAGAGAGAGAGCAAGATCTGGGTCATAAAGCATTTTAATCTTTTAAAATACTGATTTGGATAACAATTAAGAAACACACATATCTAAATACATAGGACTATTCTTTTCATTGTATATTAAAGGCAATTAAAGGGAAATTAGAGGTTCGATTTTGGAAGAAGCAGCCAGCAGGTTAACAACACTGGAGCTGGCCCATGCAAGACCATTATAACTGGCATATCTTTAAAATAAAAATAAAAAATAACAACAAACAAACATACTAGGGAAGTCAGAATTTTTGGTGTTTTATTTTTAAGAAAAATTTTGAAGAAATACAGATTAGCCTAGTAAAATTTTATACAGCTGCTTGATATGCACAAAATTGAAAACTTCTAAAATGAGAGATTTAAAATATATTCCAGATGTGCCTCCTGTCATCACCAATGTTGGGCCATTCCTGTTCAGAATCCCAAGTAATTTACAGAAATGCTTAAAGACACAGATGCCAACATAAAATATGCCTGATTTAATCCTATAATAGACATGCTTGAATAAGGAGACAAAGCTAAGCCCACAGAGGACTTGATTTCCCTGCAGAGTTTTTAAAATAAACTAATTTTTCCTGTTGATCTTTTCAAATCTTACAGTACCGTGCCTTCCAGATTTAAGTCAACACATGGCTTTAGCACATCCTTACTTTTTATCCTAAATATCACAAAAAGTATGAAGTAATCTTGGTCCAATGACTGATCCTTGAGGAACCTTTCTAGTAACTGCTGGATAATTTTTCTCATTAAGAGAAAAACTTACATTTCCTTCCTAAAAAAGAATTATTCTTATTCAACATAACTTACTATAATCTTCCTTTTTAGAATACCTATTGTACAGTTTCTGTAATAATACTCATCTACCCAGTTGTAACAGTTTTGTGAGGGCACAAAAAGATTAAGGAAACTTTATATTAAAGATAATTCTGGTGGAAATCTTTTTCAAGACATTTGTGCCTATCTTTTATTTCTTTAATATTTTTTATTTTAAAAAAACTTAAGGAAAAATTGCCTAATAGATTTTTATCTCAAAATGGAAGACTAAGAGGCCAAATTCAGGCTTCAGCTTAGGGAACTCTGTTGTTCATTTATGACTTCTATGAACTGCATCATGTAACATAACAAGAGCTCTCTCAGACATCTACAAGTCTACGTGGAGTTTGCAGTCTGCTAGGGTTGTCAAACATCCAGAAATGCTGGACAGATGGCCAAAGTCCATCTGAGCAGGAAAAAATGGACATATCATCTATGCTTGGCAAGCACAAACCCCTGTTGACACTATCTCAAAACTACACCTTCAAAGAATCCAAAACACAAAAAACCCACAGATTCAAATTTGTCCCAAACAGATAACAAATGTCACATAACATGGCCAGTTTGTGCTGGGACTCCCAAGTGCCATGCCTTGCATCTCAATAAGAGATTGAAAAGTGCCTTGCAGTATATCTCAAGAACCAGCTTGTAGCACCAGAAAGGAGTTCAGCTGGTAACATACAGATACATGTACTGTTTAATATTTTTATAAATGATATGGACAGCAGCATTGAGTGCACCATCAGCAAGTTTGCAGATGACACCAAGCTATGGGGTGCTGTTGATAAGTTGGAGGGGCAAGATGTCATCCAGAAGGACCTGGACAAGCTGGAGAGGTGGGCCCAGGTGAACCTCATGAGCTTCAACAAGACCAAGTGCAGGGGCCTTTACCTGGGTCANGAGGCTTGACAGGGCTCTGGGCAACCTGATCTAGTTAGGGATGTCCCTGCCCACTGCAGGGGGGTTGGACTAGATGACCTCCAGAGGTCCCTTCCAACCCTAACCATTCTATGATTCTATTCTATGATTCTATGAACCTCTGTAGTCTTTGGCCCTTTGGGATATTTCTCAGAAGTAGAATCAGAAAAGCTCTGCAGGCTATTAGGAGACATTTGCAGGCCACAGGCCCACATTTACTCCTCCTTCAACTTCAAAGATTCAGTTCTCTCAGCTGTCAGCAAAGGATCTCTCACAAGCACTAAAACTTTAAAGAACATTAAATGCTATGTTAAAATTACTTTTCTAGCAGCCAACTCTGGATGGGAGGACTCTTCTGTTATCTGAAGTGCTGGGTGCAAATTATTACCTTCACGTCATTTTTGTAAAGAGTTTCATTCTAAATAAATTTTAGTGTGTTATTAAATATTCATTTTTACAGCTTTAAAGCTACTTTAAAAAAATAAAAAGTCTGATTTACCCTTCCTTCAGAACTGTAAAGTACATATTGAACCATTATCCCAAGCGTTTCCTGCTTCTGTTTACTAATGAAACCTCTTGACAGTCTTGATTAGAAAGTGTCACTTAGAACTCTTTGATCTGGTAATATGGCAAGGACACGTTTGACACATTATAAAATGTCAGAATATAAACTTAATGGTGCTTCTTTCTTCTATGAAATTCTACCATAGCAAGTAAAGCTAATGCCACCTAATAAATTGCAGAAATATAAAATCCTTTTAGTTTTAAAAAGGTTAGATTAAAAAAAAAAAAGACTGTGGAAAAAGTCCCACAAACAGCATTTGTCATCTTATTTTTTCTTTCATATCATGTCTTCAGTCTGATCTTCTAAATATTGAGTTTCACTTCCTTTGTGTTTTTTACTATACTTTGGTTTTGGTTGTATTTTTGTTTATTCTACATTTTGATTTGTTGTAATGATTTTCATTTCTCATGGAGTCTAGTGCATTATAATTGCCAGATGAAGCAGGCTTCTTTTTTTTTATATTTAGAGTAATTATAGAACTAGATAGTGGTATTACTGAAAAAGTAACATGTAATATGAAAGCTTAGAACTTGTCAACACTCAGAGATTTTCTTGTGTAAAGACACTAATGCATGTCCTGCAAAGCACTAAAGAAAAATCCATTTGCCAAAAAAGACCCCAAAAATGAACAATAATAAAAACAACCATAAAAAAAATTGTTTCCCTACACAAGTGACAGTAAAAATAATTACTAGTGTAAAGCAGTGACACGGATGGGAATAGTTCCTCCCTCCAAGTAACAAGTTTTTCATGGTGTTTTTTTTAAAGCTTGCCAAAGATTTCACAGTAGACTGTTCAGATTATCTCCATGACCAAAATGAATAAGCTATCCTTCTTTGAACAAATACATTTAATATTACCTTAAAATTTCAACAGTTGCTTACCCTAGATTTTTGTTATGAATATTTCCTGGGACATTTGTAAATTTAATTATAATGACACTTCCTTACTTCAGAGATATTGCAAGAATAGGCCACACTACAGATGGTAAGATACACAAGCATTATCATAAAGGGAATGTACAAAATAATTCAAGCTTCCTAGCAAAATTTATCAGAATACAAAAGGAAAACTAAGAGCTCTGGAATGTCACAGGAACCATAAGCAGATGCATAACACCTGAAGATTCTTTTTAATTAAACTTTCAGTGCTTTCAAGTTCAGACTTTCCTCTAGAAAAAAGAATGTTTCTACATCTGTAGCAATTTCTAGGTAATGTTTGATTACAAAGGTTAGTTACCATCAGCACACATACTCTAAGCAGTCATTTAGAGCAGAAGAAGTTGTTGTTTGCTCAATAAACAAAACCATATGTCATGTTTTCTGTTTCAACAAAATAGAGTCTTGGAAAGAAAATAAGATTTCAGACAGGCTTCCACACAAGTTGTCATGTGCACCTTGCTTAGACGTCAATGAAAACCTTTGGAAGGAGAGCAATGGCCATTAATGTTGACCNATGACCTTTAGGGTCCCTTCCAACCTGGCCATTCTATGATTCTATGATTACGGCAAGAACTCAATTCAGCAGGCTCAGGCTCTACATGATGTGTATAAGCATATGAAAAATACAACCATCCCCAACCTACTCACTTCTCTAGGGTCTTCTTTCCACTTTTACACATTGCTCACAGTACTGAATTGGGGGGGAAGGGGAAGTGAGTGATCTCACGACAAGCTAGATGGAGAAACTTGTAGATAAGAAATATTGCTGCTTTCTGCACTATTTTTTTTGCGCCTTAGTTTTCAAGTGCATCAGTCCACTGCCTAGCCTGCTGAACCTCTGGAGCAACACAGAAAACAGGGTGGTGGTGGCATAAGGACAATTGGCAGGAGACAATACTTGTCAGAGTGTACATCTCCAGTTGTGGCTTTAGATTATGGTTTGTCACAAACTCTTGCTATAAGGACTCTTAAAAGATTTAAAAAAAAAGAAGTTGCAATGTGCTATATTAGATATACTATATTATAGTACATTCTCTAGTATTTTGTATTTTATAAATGGTGGTTACATCCTTTTTCAGATAACTCAAATAGTCTGTAGACTTCATTAAAACAAAAATAATGACTATTAATGTTTTAATTCACAACAATCCTGAAAGACTCACTCTGTGTTCACACTGCTTGCCCTGTGCCACCCACAACAGAAACTGGAAATAAAATCCTGACTGAAGCTGCCAAGACAAATTTCTGATTTCTGTAGAAAAATCTATGTGCTATTTTCCTGTGTAAAATTGTAGACTTTCTAGAATTGTTTTATTTCGTTTTCTTAACAGGAAAAAAGTTATTTTAGTTTGATATGACGTAAAATGATTTATTACAAGCCAGTTAAATTTAAAAGTTCCCTGCTGCCTAGAGAATTGTAATTTAAAGTCTGTCCTCTTATGCTGAAGAGGTTCCCACGAAGGTCTTGCCGTTGATTTAGTGGATGGCTATCAGAGCAAAGTCACCCTCCTAAGTCACCCAGGAACCAGGTTGTGACCTGGGATATCCAGAGCCTCTCCCTCCTTGGTCCTCCAGCATCACAAGAGGGGAGGATTTCACTGAAGGGACTCTGCAGATAAAATCTGTTTACCACTTCTAAAAGCAGTCAAGAGGCAGTTTGTGCTGGGACCAGTAACAGCATGAGGAAACCATAAACTATTTGCCTGTTTTTGCCATTGGGCTAAGTGACCTACGTGTTAGTCCTGAGGTAAGAGTTAGGGTTACAGAATTAGAGTACCAGCTCCACACACAGGTAGCTAACCTGAGGTCTGCATGCACACTTACTGAGTTGGGAAGGCATTTTCATAATCCAAATAGATGAAAAATAAATAACTTTAAAAGGGAAAAAGGTAGATAGGGAAACTTGCCAACTGATTTTTAAGCCTGTAGCCTTTCTAGATTTCTAACTGTGTTCTCATTTACGCATATTTTAAGAAGGTATATTTTGATTGTTAACAGGGATCAATTTATTTTCTGGTTTGCACTTGATCTCCACACAGTTTTGCAAAATCTTATTAATCATCATGCCCAAGTTACAACAAACCTACTGTTTCTCACCTGCATGTGACAGCCAGCCAGGTAAAAGCCTGGTATGCCTATACAGTGGCAGAATAAGAAAGCAAGTGAGAGCGTTCCTCGCATTGCCCTCTATTTGTGAGTGAAGACAGATCATCCACGGGGTCTTATCGATTGGTCCTGCCATAGGGACTCCAGGGTCCTCAGCAGTGTTTATGATATTTTACGCCACATTAACTGTTGAGATGATATGCTATGACAGATCTTTAAAAAAGTGTATCCCTGAGCTCTAAATTGTTCCAATTATGCCTTTAGCATAACAGTTGCCTACCACGGGGCACTGCTCAGTGCCTTAGGAAAAGCAGCAGAGGAGGGGAGCCAATAATCTTCACATATGCTGACCTCCTTCTACCCTCACCCAGCAGAAGCCTGTCATTGCTTTCCTTCACTGTAGCTTTTCATAATCCTTAACATATGGCCTTTGTTTTGATAGGCATGAAATTACATCAAGGTCATTTTTAATAACTGTCAATAGCCCCGGAACAGCGGTCAGCTTTATTGACACCTTAGTTGAAGGGCTCAGAGAGCTGTAAGTAGTGCACAGCCCCTGCTCGAGAATGCTGATCCACTGGGAAACAGATTATTATTGATATTAGTAAATTAGTATTGATAGAAATTTGATGACTATCGTGCATCTGGATCCCTCCACAATACACTAATGTCAACCAAAGCCCACAGCTCCCTCCATTTCAGACAGGCAATTTATTTGCATTCTTTACATCTCTTTGTTGGAGAGTGGGAAAAGGGAATAACAGGAAGAAGTGGCAAGAGAAAAGCTCGCAAGACAACAGCAATTTATGCTTGTAGATACATATGAAATAGCCTCTGGGAAACAAAAGCTTCTATGGAAGTATCAGTTTCCTCTTAATTGGAGAGCAAAATTCCCTCCCATGCACATTCATTCATCCTCCCACTGCCCCATTTCTACCATTTCCAGCTCTGTTTCTGAAATTGCTTGGCTTGACCTAACCAGAGGTAGACAAAATGATGTATCTTATATAGAAGATGTTAAGCATTTTGGAGATTTTTGCAATAATGTCTAATACTGTCTATATGCTACTATGTCTGTCCACATCATGTAAAGTCAGCATATAGATAGTGCAAAGCACTGTGTACTTTGGTTCACTTTATTATCCTTTCATGTAGGAAAGACAGGAGAGTGGAGTTCACCATTGGTTTCTAGCATTTTTCCACAATGACCATATGACATAGCTATGACATAACATACTGATTTTAATAAACAAATACTTAGAGGCCCTCAAAAAAGAGATCAAGTATACCTCCAAATCTCAACACAGAAATGAAAAATGCACTGACTTGGAAAGTTTCAGTATAAGCTACACAATCTTAGCTTTTATCCTCCTCCCTTACTCTTGCATTAATGTATGTATATATGTATATCAATTCTCAGTCTCCTTTTCACTCTCTTCTGTATTAAACAGTTATTATACAAAGCTGTGTACAGCACTTGAGGATTCTGTCTGACAACTCCATCTTTTTGACAACCTCATTGTAACACATTCACTTACTTCCCAGGCAATGATTCAGTCCCCTTCCTAGCAGTAACCCACATAGAGTTAGTTAATTTGAATGCTCTGACCACTCTTGCCAGATAGAAATGTGAGCCCTTATCACATCACATAGAGCAGGTTTTGCAACAAAATCACCTCTTCTCTTTTTCCCAAATGGAAGTAATAGATTCTACTATACCAATAAACAGCAAAATTATACCAATATAAACATTCCTTGTTCCACTGATTAAATTTCCTTTCATATCATGTACTGAAAGTTCATAAATCATATGAATCCCATAAAATCAGATGTATTACTCAACAGCCTCATCCCAAGAGAAATCTGTAGCCAGGCACTGCAGTGGAATACAATGGAAGACAAATACTTAGAAGAGTTAGATCTAGAAAGTTTAAGAGAATTAAGGGAATTCAGAAACTATGTAAAGCCTAAAGTTACAATGAGTATTTTTTGGTACTGAACAAAACTGAAAAGTGCAGTACTTAAAAGAAATAAAAAAAAAATAAACAACACTGGAATTTCAACCTGGAATTTTTACACAATTTCTTATAGAAATTCCTTTCAACTAATCCCTCACTGAGCAAAATCCTGCCTTCTTATTGCTTGGCAAATCTTCCCAACAGCATCAATACACTCAGAAATCAGTAGTGTGACTTTAATAGAGTTTCATTAACGTTGAAGACCAGCATCAGCAGAGCAAAGAACAGATGAAGTCTTGAATCACATGACCAATCTTGAGCCAACTAAACCCAAGATATTTACTAGATTTCCTACTAAACTGAGTCCAAAGTATTTTTTGCAGACAGTCAGTTCAGTAGATATGTATGAAACATCTTTAGCTCTGCTAACCCTAGTGCTTAATGGGAGAAAGTAGACAGAAATAGACTTTCCTCAGCATTACACAGTGAATGTACAAGGAACAATGGCCACAGTCATAAACCCAAGAAATTAGTTTCCTTACTTAAACATAAGGAAGAAACCTCACAGTATTCTTTCCGTGAGTTATCAAACACCAGAACAGGTCTTGCAGAGAAGTTGTGGAGTCTCCATCCTTGGAGATGTTCAAAAGCTATCTGGACACAGCTTGAGCAATCTGCTGTAGTTGGCCTTACTTTCAGCAGGGAATGTTGGACTAGATGGTCTCCAGAGGTCTCTTCCCACCTCATCTATTTTGTGGCCCCCCCAAATTACTTCTCATCCAGCAGCCTTTCTATCCTACCCTCAATCTGATAGCTACAGGGGTTTTTTTTTTAATTCTTTAAACAGCTTCTCTCTGTTCTCCTACAAAAAACCTCCCAAGCTTCAGAGAGTAAAACCAATTCAGATCTAAAATTCTTCAAAAACAATTCATGAGTGCTCAAGGTAAAAAGATACCATTAAACCAAAGAGTTAATTATAGTAGCATGTGGCTGCCTCACTGAAATGCTCAAATGCATTTTGACATATACAGGGAAAATAAACTCCAGTGGCAGTATGTAAGCTAGGAGCTCTTCACCTTCCTTCTCTACATTTATATAAAGAGAGAAGCTGAATTTGTAAGTGAAGAATCCCAATGCATCCAAATACAATCCATGCACTGGGCAGGACCAAACAGAAGGTCAGTGTTTCCCAGGTACTCTCATAACACATTAGCTGCTTTTGTTGCCTTATTCTGGAACAACGAACCAAACAATACTGCACAATTTGTGTGTCTCTAAGCAAGTAGCAAGCAGGTAGAAAAGGTAATACCAAACTTGTTTTGAATCACTTAGCTCTGTAAGTTCCTAAGTGCTAAAGAGGATGAGAAAAGTTTAAGAGGTTGTTTTTTTGCAGTTTTTGTTTTGTTTTCCTTTCGCTATTGTTTCAGTTGAAGTCATAAATTCATTTGTAAGCAAAAGGACCTCAAAAAATAACCCCTCATGTAGATTTGACAGTTGAGTGCATTTTACAGTATATCAGAGATTATATATTCACTTTCAGAATATAATAAAACACTTTACAAGCACCCATTTGATATGAATTAGCTTGGGGATCAGATAGAGTCAATTTAGGTACATAGCCTGCTAAGAACACAACAAGAGACTACGTTTCACAATTCCTGGAAGACAAACAATTATTTACATGCAGCATGCTACTGTCTTTTAAAATTGTATGCTATTTAGTGACAAAGATGACTACACTTTCTACTTTGCCTCCTTCTGTGTGTCTTGCCTTAGTAAGCTCTTAATGTCTGTGAGAATTAGCTTCATATGTCTGAAAATCTTATTCATGTTGTTAATGTGGGTGACCTCCCAGACAGTGGGAAATAAACAGCACGGTCTGACTATAGAAGGTATATCTTTAATCATCTTTAATTTTGCAAATTGTTTTTGTATTTCTCTGCTTCAGCTTGTAAAAACATTTTGGTGCCTGATATGAATACTATAACTATGCAACTAGGCATGGTGAGCATGTTGCTTGTCTAAATATACTCTTATCTAGAAACAGGACTAGAATCAAGGTGACTTTTCTTGAGGTGAGCACCTTCATCATCAGATTTCACAATCACCTTTACTCACTCTTACAATCATTTGCCAAAGTTTATGAGGACATTGATATGAAAATGAGAGCTTCAGATGAGAAGGCTGAGAGGTCGTTATCTTGGAGCAACTTTACAGTACTGGGATGAGTAGATCCAGATGAAATCTTAGCCTTAGAAGGTGAAGTTCGCTCCTGGGATGGAGAGTACTTTGACCCAAGGCTTTGTTTTCAGTCAGGACAACAGGAGAGGAAAGCAGAGATGTCTATCTCATAGAAAGTAAATGCTTTAACTTCTAGGCTAAAAGAGCAATGGCAGCATCTCTAAATGTTCCATACTGTGAACAGCATTTAATTTCCCTACTAAGTTTAACTTGAAAAATAAAGTGGAAAAAACTCGGTACCGAACTGTCCATTTTAGAATTTCAAAAGCAGCAACTATTGTTCTTCAATATGAAATTCATTTAATTCTGAAAAAACATTGGTGTTTTTTTTCTCCTTTAAATTATATAGGGAAAAAAAAATAAATGCCCAGTTTGAGTTGTAAGATCTGCCACCTTCATATTAAAAATCCCACCTGTAGCTTATTGCTGGGTTGCAGCCATTTGATAATATGCCAAATGACTTCTCAAGTAAGCACTTTCAAAATATTGAAAATCCACTGTGCTGGGATCACAGGCAAGACACAGAAGTATTTATGAAGCAATACCACCCAGCAAGAAAGCAGAACCAGTGCTTAGGAATCATACATGAACAAACATTCATGGGGAAAACAGACAGGACACAAATAGGTCAGCAGCTGTAGATTCAAGATGTACTTGGAATAGGCTGGACTACTATTTACTTTCACTGAATCCACTTCCAGATATAAGCAATGCTTAGACATTTATATGGATAGGAGAGGTAAAGTGGAAATGCTGTAACATGCAACACTTGTGAATCTGTAGAAAAACTGCAAACAAAATAAGCAGGCAACTTGCTTTGCCTTTAAGGAATGTAACACTCAAGTGTGAAAATTAATCTGAAAAGAAGAAAAAAAAACCTGTGAGAGAGGAACATTTCAACAGCACCCAAATCTGAGAAGCAAGCTGGAAATTAAATGTACCCATAACCGCTGAAAAAGGGGCCTCATAGCCTGAAATACTGAGTTAAAAAGGTCCAAAATACTCTCCTAATGACCTATTAAATAATAAAATGTTCACTCCTCCCACTGACTGATTTACAGCTATAGTTGAAAAAGTCTGCAATGATGGAAAAGAAATTTAAATGAAAAAGAAAAAATCCCACAGAATAAATAGAAGTGGTAAAATAACAGGACCTTCTACATGTGTACAGCCAGATGTGAAAACAAATGTTATAAACAGAACGAATCACAACCTAATCACAACCCGTTCTCCACTGCCGCTTCAGCTGATCTTTTGAGCCTGTCTCTTCACATCCCATTCTTCTGCATGTGCAACAAATGATCTAAGCAAAATCATTATAAAGGGGAATAAGATTACAAGCTACATATGAGTTCAACTTATTAAGGATGTTTGTTTTCCTTCTTCCCCATGCCCTCCATACATGAAAAATAATTCACAAATAACTACCAGTACAGATGTGCATTAATGCAGCTACATTCTAGAAAACTATTTCCTTCAGAAATTGCATGCTTGGTCTATGCCTTGCAAGCACAGAAGTCCCATACACTACAGGGAATGCTGAGGCACAACCACTTGCTGCCTGATGCCTGCACAATATCCCATCTTGGTGCAGTTGATTACATACCTATTTGTCCTGCATATAGCATGGTCTTCAGGTCTCCTGAAAGAAGTTAAAAGATTCATTCTCTTGACTTAGCTTTCAAGACAGTTTAACCACAATCTGTCAAGGATGTCATGATCATGGCCCCACCAAAATTAGTAATGAGACATAGCTAGTAAAGACCAAGATTCCTCAGTAAAAAAATAAAGAGCTTGGTTAATACTTAATACATAGTTCACCAGTTGCTGTAATGTGTAGGAACTGTCTCTGTAACCATTGCCCCAAGGAGTTTGGAAAGGACTCCAGTGGTTTGGGTAATAAGTCAAGGATAGAGACCAAGTTTAATTATGTGAAGAGGCTGTATATTGTGGTGGTTCTGGCTCAGATGATGATGTTAAGAGTCCCAAAATTACAGCCCACTAATATTGATCATCAATAGAAAAGGTACACTGTGAATCTGTAGGTGGAAGGAAATTTTGCCTTGATGTCTTTCACATGTGTCCTAGCTTGAGTTAGAACAGAACTAATTCTGTTCAGTGGTTTTACTTTCCAGCTAAAATTCTTCTACAGGCACAGTCTGAAAATCACTTGGGGTCTCCTGTGGCCCCTGGTGCCATAACTGTGCCAACAGCAGAGGGAGCATTAAACTCATTGCCCACGGGAAAGTGTGGGGAGTGAAACCCATGTTCCTATAATCCTTGTATGGGTAGGATGTGCTCATTAGCCTTCTGACAGTCATCCTAGGAGAAGGACAACTCTGATTCCAAACCCAGGCAGATGGAGCTCGTTTAGCCCTGTAAGGCCTTCCATCTAAGAGAAGGACACTCTAATAAAACCTATGTCCTAAGGATTTGGCTGCCAGCGTCCAAGCTTGCTAGGCCCTGGCAGATGAACCTTAGGACTAAAGGGTGGGTCCAGCTCTGCACATGCTGTGTCTCACCTAAAAAAATCCATTGCGCAGGCTGGAGGGTGCTATCCGCTAGCCTCTTTTTATCGGCACGCTTGGAAAAGGCGCTGATGAGGAGCGTGGGTGGAGCCCTCCCTGGATCTTCGTTCGCAAAGCCTAGCCATACAAAATTCTTCTAAGTCACTGCTAAAAGTAGTGTACCAGATGAGGGTGCAAAGTAAAAGGCCACACCTGCAGAGAGAAGCAGACAGTTCAGGCATTCCTAAACTGACCAACAAGGTGTTCCATTCCGTATGTCATATTCAGTATAAGCCTGAGGGTCATTTCCTGAAACTCCCACACTAAGCTTGGGCCTTGGGGTCTCTTACATAAAGCCTAATTCCCATGCAGGGCAAGTGCATGATTAAGCTATTTAGCACTTAATTAATAGCAAATACAAAAAGGAGAGGTTTGGGCCTTCACCTTCTCTGGGGGTTGAGGATCTGAGCCATATGGGGTGGTAGACTGGATCAGAAGCCCAGCTCTGCTATTGCAGGACTATGTCCATTTTTCCTTTGTTCTGATCCTAGCATTCCTGAAACCAGTTCCAGGATCCAGCCCCCTGAGTACAATTTCTGTCTGCTGCTGAGTCCTTCTGCCACAGTATCAGTGTTGAGGGTGACATAGTTACCATCAAGGGGTGTTTGGGTTTGGTTTTGTTCATATTTTTATATATTTCATTTTGTTATTATTTTCATTAAAGTAGTTTAAGTTTTCATTTCCAATCCACAAGTCTCTCTATTTCTCCCTCTCTGTTAATTCTCTTTTTCCTTCCTGGAGTGGGGGAGAAAAGGAGGTAATAGAGGGCATCTGTCACTGGATTATTGGTTGGCCCAGCCCTAACACTTGACAGTTAATTGGCGTCCAATGTGGAGCACAAGAGTTTTGATAGATTGCCCCAATAGTTCAACTTCCAGTTTGTTCAGTTGAGAGTGCATCAGATCTTTTCTCCAAGACTCTTTAAGGATTGGAAATTAAAACAAACTGCTTACATCATGATGTCTTTGCTGAAAGCAATAATGCTACGTATCCTTCTAGACACATTTTCAGAATTACTTGTTGCAGTGCTTCCTTTCAATTCAGATGTTATGTGTTATTGCTTATTTGTTCTAATGGTTTATCTGGGGTTTATCTGTTACTAGTGCTGGCTGATCTTTGCTGCTTTGTTATGGTGTTCATCTCTGACTTATATTGCATTTCATTGGTCAGTGAATGCCTCTAGGTACTACAGGCATCACTACTAGTTTAGTTTTGGTTTTCCCCTGTATGTTAATCTAACTCCACCAAATTTTGAGAGTCCTTTAAATTGTAAGGATAGCATATGAACTTGCAAAATATCATGTTATCATTATCCTTATCATTGAATTTTTATTCATTTTCCTGATTTTTCTTTCTTGTGTGGCATCAGATTAAACATTAGTGCGAGTGTGTACCATGGGCTGATCCATTCTGCAATGGAGAAACGTTGAAGTCCAGAACACCTGCAGTACATCAGCATCATCATCATATGGGGTAACACAGCAAAGGAAGTTTTTGAGAAAGGTAAGAAGAGAATTGAAATTCTTTTCGATGCCATATTTGCCATAAAAAGAAGTAAGGTCAAGAGACCCACACAAGAGATCCAGGTTTGGGGAGTTAAGTGACAAGATGGGCATTGCCAGATCCCAACAAGGGTGGTTAACAAAATAATAGCAATGCCCCACCAACTAACAAGAAGGAAACACAAACCTTCTTAGGTACTGTGGGCTACTGGGAAATACATATTCCTGGTTACAGTCAGATTATAAAACCTCTCCATGAAATGACTTGAAAGAAAACCAAGTTTGATTGGGGTACTGAACAGAAACAGGCCTTTGAGTAGATCAAACAAGAGAGTGTACAAGCAGTAGCCCTTGGGCCAGTCTGAACAGGACAGGACATGCAAAATGTGCTCTATACTGCAGCTGTGGATAATGATCCTACCTGGAGCCTCAGGCAGAAAGCACCAGGTGAAACTGAAGATCAAGCCTAGGATTTGAGTCAAGCATACAAACACTCTGCGGCCAACCATACTCCATACTCCAACAAAGAAATACTGGCAGCATATGAAGGAATTTGAGCTGCTTCGGAAGTGATTGGTACTGAAGCACAGCTCCTGCTGGCACCACAATTGCCAGTGCTAGGACAACATGTAAATGTGTTTATAGAATCATAGAATCATAGAATGGTTAGGGTTGGAAGGGACCTCTGGAGGTCATCTAGTCCAGCCCCCCTGCAGTGGGCAGGGACATCCCCAACTAGATCAGCTTGCCCAGAGCCCTGTCAAGCCTCGCCTTGAATGCCTCCAGGGATGGGGCCTCAACCACCTCCCTGGGCAACTAAGACAGACTAGTGTCATATGCAGAGACTAGTTAGTCTGAGCAACATAAGTTTAGGGTTTTATCAGTGAGTACAAGAACAGAACATAGATGCTTGCTTAAGGCTGGCTTTAACAGTCAGAGGTTTTAATTCAAGTGCGGTGATAAGACATCCATGCAAAGTAAATATTTTATATGTAGACATCTTCAAAAGTTACTTTTCTTTTCAAGAATGTCTTAAAAGGCTTTTACTGCATTTTGTCTACAATGGATCAGGGAAAAGCACATTGGTACAATATTTGTATTGTACCAATTCTTTATTGTGCAATAGCTGTACAAAATTAATCTTATAATTGTTCATCTCGAATCATTCTTGGTTTGTAAACAGCTCACTTTTGAAGTGAAGAGGCATATTCTTGTGTATGATTCTCCAATCAAAAGCAGCTATCAGGTAACTGTTAAAATTAAAAGCAATTAAGATTTTAAACAGGCAGTTATGGCAGACATTGCCATAAACTGAAACAGAACAAAAAAATCCCCATTCCTATTCATTAGGCATTTGTCACAATATATACGCTGCATGCTTTTGTTTGACTAGAAAAGCAATTATGTTTTAATACACTTATATTCTACTCATCTCCTCATCATCCTAGGATAATGAGTCATTAGAAAAAAGAATATTATATACAGCAATACAGCTTATTGTTCTGTGTAAATTATTATTGCATCAGCTCAGCATAAGTACCTGACAGGAAAGCTGAGTTGTCAGCAATTTCTGTTTGTGCTTGTACTATCCACACAAGCCTCCAGAATTCTTTTTGTTCATCTAGACCCTTTTTCTGCTATTACTGAACCTAAAGTTCATGACCCCTGCATTGGATGTAGACCCAGAAGATACAATTTGATGACACTGAAAAAACCCCTGTGTAGAAGCCATGTGACTTGGCTCCCATGACTCTCAGATTCGTCTGAATCAAGTCCAGAAAGTACAATTATCATGACTACAGCAGAGTAACTTATTTAATGCAAACAGTGGATATGAAGTATACAATACTCATTTTCATATAAATCAACATCATCAGATCGCTGGAGTACACAGTCAAGGCAGACAGGCTGGGGAGATCATTGGTTATAAACAAGAAAAGTCAGAGTTCAGGCTGCTTTGTGCAGATGACCTGATTATCCTCAAAGCACTGCCAAGATAAAAATCATGCTTCCATACCTATAGACCTACTATATCATCTCTGAAAAGGGAGCTACGAAAAAAACAAGAGGAGCCAAGGTGAAGTGTTAGGCAAGGTTAAACTATCCATCTGTAAATGGTATACGCTATGTCGTTGTCCTCACCTATTGCAATATGTCAGGAGCGTGACCCCAGCAGAGACCTCACACAGGCTGAGAGACTGCAGGAGTCTTCTCCATGAGAAGTGAATCTTTCTCCTTCAGTGACATCCAGGCTGGTGTTGGCTATTAGCTCTTTTGGAACCATTATCCCACAAGCCATAAACAGAATAAACAAAGACAGATAATTGGTTAAGAATGTTGAGAGGCTATATTTTTACTGCCCAAACAAATGGTTCTTTAAAGTACAACTCCATCATTCCTTATTATATTACTGTGTTTAAAGCAAGTCTAAAAATGAATGAGTCTTTCACAGGTAATAAAGACAGAAGGCCAAAATTCTGCTCTGCAATAATTGTTATTTACAAAAGTCACAAGAGTGACTTGCACCTTAATGTCTTTCCATTAAGTCTACAATTAACATTTTTGGAAACTAATAGAAAAAATATTCTTTCTGAACCTAATTGATTCAATTAGCTTCTCGAATGGAATTTCGACACACCCTGGACATCCAAAACTGAATTTACTAATTGCAGTGTTTTTCCTATATCAATGAATCATTGCATTTGATCAGCATCAAAATGGGGAATACAAGCATGCACGTGGGAGAACAGCTAATTGCTTCCTATCTTACAGTGATAGGGGCATGCCATTTACTCCCCTGCATATGGCATAAAATTAGTGCCTATTGCTACTACATTTTCGTCATGTTAGAATGTTAATACTAGGTTGCACTCTTTATATAAATCTAATAAAATACAAGAACAATAACATTCATGTCTTGGTAAATTTGAGGTTGGTTTTCCAAAGCACAGACATTAAACTACAAGTTAATAACATGTACAGAGAAAGCATTTTGAAGTCTTTTACACTGTTAAAGTGAAGCAAGAACAAGCAATAAATAGCTGCATATATGCAGTACTAAGGTTACCCTCAAAAAACAAAGCTTTTGTTGCAAAGTTCAAGGCATAGTAAAAGTCTTTTATAAACACTTTTATGATACCTTTGTGAATCCTAATGCACTATTACTGCAGTTTCTGGTAAAGGTTTATATCATACTATGTTTACAGAAACACTATTTTAAAGGTTCTACAATAAAAATAGTATCAAGACAGCCCTGCTGATAAGAAACAGAAATTAACTGATGCAGAAATGGACTTATGCTAAACAAAGCCTTTTTTGGATTCTAAATGTTATTATGCTCAGCATATGCTTACCCTACAGATCTATTTGATTCCTGACTTTCTAATTATGATATTGACATGCTGTTAATAGAAATATGCAGCACATGCTTGCTAATCATGATAAGCATACACTGCAAATCCCTTTGATTGTGAAAATTCCTAATGATGATATCGATGCAATATTGACATGCTGTTAAGAAAAATCCAGCATGCAGTGAGTAGTGAAATGAGCTAGGATACATCAGATCTGATTGTTAAGTTTCTAGAGCATTTTCAAGGAAAGAAAATGCAACATATGCTAATCTAAATATCCTATGGTGTAATACTCTTCAAGCAGTACATGTATAATTCTGTGTTTTTTCTGAAAACTTCATATGTATAATTAAAAAACATATTTCAAGATCTTTGGTGTAGCATGTTGCTAAAAGAATAATACTGAGTACAGTATTCTAATAGTTCCTGAAACTAGATTTTTCAGAAGAGAGAGAAATTCAAAATAAAGAGGGTTTTTTGATAAGGTTTTTTTTTTTGTAAATAAGAAATAGCACAGCCACTGCAATCCGAAGGCTATTAAGAAAACAGTAAATGCTGAACTGTAAATGCTGGGGTTTTGCAAACAGATTTTGCATTTTTATATTCATATTACAGAAAAAGAAATAAATGAAGTGATAGAAAAGTACTGAAGCAGAATGCTTAGAAATTTTCCTGGAAATTATCGTTAGAAGAGCAGCATTTTTGACAGTAAACCTCATACCTTACTCTCTTTGGTTTGGTGATCTGTGAAGACAGAAAAAATTTCAAATTCATTCACAACTTTAACTTCCTTTCCCACACTGCTACTCCACCCTACAAAGCAAACAAACAAAAACTCAACACTCAAACTGAAAACTTAGGCTGGGGACAGGGCACAAGAGAAAGCCAGCAGCACAGTGGAACACCAAGGGCTCCACGGCAGCAGAGCTCACTCAGCGCAAACAACGCATTTCATCTCTGATGTAAATTTCTGTTTCATCAACAATCTAAGTGATTTAATACTGACTGAAGTGATCCAAATCATATTAATCTTCAACTTCAGCGGCATGTTTGATGGCCTTGCCTATCTCGGAGGACAGGCTGCCATCTAGTGACCGCAAGAGCGTGGTCAGCCAGAGACGAGTCAACACTAAGTGGAATAGGGGCCCAGTCCCGTCTGCTCCTTTGGCAGAGGTGAGAGAAGTGCCTACGCTGTAGGTCTTCCAGATCCACTGCAGAAAGATGGGGATACTGCTCCCAGCTACCCCAGAGGTAGATTTCAAATACGGATATATGATTAATAAAATAAATAATATTTAAAAAAAAACACAGTACAGCACATTCACCTATAAAGGATCATAAAATACACTCTTATGAGCTGCAGAATTGCCTCGAGTCTACTCTATTTTTTCTGATGTTGCCATTTCTAACATTTAGATTTCTTCACAACTAAAACAGGTAACAGAACAGAATCTCAAATGCTATCATTTACTAGTCCATGATGAGAGCAAGCAAGACAGGAAAACTTAACAGCAGCAAACTCCGTGAGAATGTTAAGCATATGCATAAGAGCAAAAGGAACAACACGCAAAGCAGTAAGATCCCTGAAATTAATTCTATCAGCTTCGGGTGCTTACTTGCATCTAACATACTTGAGATCAGCAAAGAAGTTAATAAATTGAAAAAACATCGGAAAACATAACTCTTATAACAATACAAGGCCATTGAAACCTGGAATTATCCACTCCTGACAGCGCAGTAGCTGCATACTTAATAGTTCAGTGCACACACTGGAAAGCAAACTTCCAGCTTCAACCCATTCACCTCTTCAGGCTACAGAATCAGTGAAGCCATAAAAAAAATAATAGTAATCTAAGAGCACAGAATAGAGTCAAGAAAAAGCACCTGTACAAGTGTTGGTATAAGCAATTAGTATATGGGGAAACATTATCTCAATCCTTCCCACCTGTACAACAGCAGGAAAAAGGAAGCTGGTACATTCCGTATTGCCAGTTTTCCTGTACATTGCCATAAGGAACATGATACAAGAGGAGGGGAATGACAGACTGGACAGAAAAACTCTTGTTGTATAACCAAGGTAGTCTCTGCTAGTACTACTACTATTTCCCTGAATGAAGAAGATAATATACAGAAAAGCCATACTCAGAACAAGATGTTTCTGCAGCATACCTACTCAAATAACTGGACAAGGCAAGCACATAATGTTCTATTGGAGGTACTTAAGCTAAATGGCTGAAGCAGCTTCCCCAAGTCAATAAATTATAAGAACTTGTATGTGGCCTTGGAACAGGTGCAAACTAGAACTTGGTGTTTATTTTTATTTTTAAAGCTACTACGCGTTCCTCTGGAATATGAGGTTCAGGTGATCTCCTAAGTGATAAACTTGAAAAACAGTTGCCTGAAGAAAATTCTGAGAAGTAGGTTATAAAACTGATGAAAAAGTAGGGTGAGCTTACAAGCAAGTCAGACACTCATTCAGGTGGCTAGAAACCCAGCTTTCATGATATCCCGAATTGCAGAATTCCTCCTCTTGCAGAAAAAAAGTCAAAAGCATCAGAGTTGTGTGAGTGTAATGCACCTAGTGCTTGTGCCTCGTTCTGTTCCTAATCTTGGGCTTCAGCTCCAAACTTGCAGCTGTTCATACAGTCAGAGAAGTGGTCCAGCTAGAACAAAATGCAGAATTCTAACATCTCAGCCCATCCAAAAACCCTAATAGCATTGTTAGTGTGGCAGTAGTGCAATATGAGTGCAGCAGTCTGCAGCTCCTGACTGTCATGTTCCTTAATTTAGGGGAGATATATAGTTCCTCCACTTCACTCACCTCCTGCCAAATGGGTAAATGGTTACTGATAAGACTATAAAGGCCAGTCCTAACTATACAGAATGAGTATAAGAAAGTATTTGTTCAACAGATTTATCATGGAACTACAGTATATTCTGCAATATTCATGGCAATTCCAGTGTTGCTCTTAAAGACTGTTTTATGTTCTGAAAATACTGACTCTTTTTAACCTCTAAATTAACCTGGTAACTGTTCCAACATACCTGATTTGGGTCAATTCTCAACTTTTACAGGAATAAAGTCCACAATGTTTTACAAGATTTGTTAATAGTTTTTATTAACATTTTACTTGATCAGAGAAAGTTGAGCTTATGGGACTTTATTCCATAACCTGCTTAGCCATGTTCAATGCAGTAGAGGCAGACTCAATCCCACAAGAAAGAGGGTGTCAATCTATGAACAAACTATACCAACAGAACCAGAAATGAAGAAAAAAGCATCAGTTGAAGTTTAGTCTTCACACTTCATCTTTAGTTATAGATGTCATTCCATAGAATATTAAAGAGGGAATAAAGCAGGGGTGGTGAGAGGTGCGTGGTGTTTAAATCAGACAAGAAAGTGTTGCCAATACAGTCTTCATTAAAAAAAAAGTCAGATATGATTTGATCAAATTTTTTCCATTCAAAAAGTCAGATATGATTTGATCAAATTTTCTCCGTTTAAAAAAGTCAGATATGATTTGATCAAATTTTTTCCATTCATCTCAATCAGTACAAGTTTGTTTTGTAGTAAAAACATTAAGAACACTAACTTTTTAGTGTTAGAAATAAAGTTTAATCCTCTCCTAACATCATGCCTCAACTCTTGAGCAAATTAAAAATCAGTTGTGTTCTGCAAAGGTTTCTGACATGAAGTTACACACAGGAGAAAGACAAAGTTCTAAGAATGCTTAAGAAGCAAAAATAGCATGGATGGCAGAAAAAAAAATCGAAACCTATGTAAATATTTCAAATCTATGCTATTTCCTCTGGAAGTAAAGCAGGCACCCTCCATTATAGTGTCATACATAGACTTACTACCTTCAAAGTTGTTATATTCTGACAGAAACATCCAAGAACCTATTTGACAATAAACCACCTTTTTCATTTGATGGCTCTCAATCATAAACCACCACCAAGAAATCAAACTTGAGAATAAAGCCAGCCTAACATCAGGAAATGTCAATGCCTGCTGGTGTTGCAAAGGGAGGATTTGCCACCTCAGTGCATCACCCTGAGCATCATTTCCTCTTCTGACAGAAGGTGCCATGAATATACCAGCAAAAAAGAAAAAACCCATAAAGTTGTGGATCCTTTCCTCCCTCTCACAGCCCTCTGGCCTGCAGCTCCCACTCTCTTTGTAGTCACTAGCAGGCAGCTGGTTTTGAGACAGCCAGAGAACAGCCATTTAGGGAAGTAAAAGCAGTAAGTAAAAGGTATCTATAACCAGCAGACCTATTTACAAAGATCAAGATTCCCTTTGGGCAGCTATACTCAATACTTTCAAGCAAAACTGTACTGACTTGGAGACCATGTATGCCCACAACATAGCAGAGGTTCTGTCTTCTGAATAGACTGAATCCAGTTCAGGGGGTCTAGGTTGTTTAGGATAAAGTAAATTCAACTTGCCTTTACCACAACTATTCTTTTTCTGCATTATTTATTCATAGAATCATAGAATAATTCGGGTCAGAAAAGACCCTTGGGATCATCGAGTCCAACAATTAACCCAACTCTAGAAAGTTCAGCCCTAAACCATATCCCCCAACAGCAGATCAGTTTTGATTTGCTCACACATGAAGTGACACAGGTTCCATGAGCAAGGCTATTGGTGAAAACAGAAAGAATAATCAGATATTGAAGAGGCAGACAATATGTTTGTTTCAAGAGTAAAAAAGCACAGGCAACATTGCATGAAAGATAGAAGCATTTATGTGGCTCTCATTAGACATCTAACCCAAGTCAGTTTATTTGCCAGTGTTGTGTGTAAGGGTTTTAAAATAAATACTAAGCAAACAAAAAACCACCCCACCAACCAACCTGAATCTCATGAAAGCCATCATCTATCAGAATCCTACAGATAAACTAGGCTTAACAAAATCTGGGAGATTCTAGACTTACCTTAAAGAAAGAATAAATGAAGACTTCAAACTGCTACAAAGAGTCATTCTGAATAGTCACAAACAGTGCAATTCACAGAAGGACATAACTTTGGAAATTCACTGCCAAGTGATATACCAGGGGCTGTATTTCAAACATGGTTAAGAAAATTAGAAGATGACAACAATTTCTGTGAATTTTTCTTAATGATTTCTATGATAGATCATAGTCTTTTTCACTGCAACTGTAAATTGGTTCAAAGCAGTATATAAGACATTTACAGGTCTTTGGATAGATATGTTTATAGCAGATATGTTTAGAGTGGGTAAGAACTTAGAGACAATTGATAAACTACTAAAAAAAGTCAAGATAAAATATATTCCTAACTACAAGTCAAAAACCAAGAGTAAAAATAGCAGAGAGTAAATTGATCTCCTTGAAATTTATTACAAAGAACAAGAGATGCAAGGGTTCCCAGGAAAACAAGTGTATTGTCATGTTTGCCATAAGAGCAACCATTTTTCAAGACTGTTATTCTCAGAATAAATTGTGCAGAAATACAGGAAAAATATATCCATAAAGATACAGGTGGAGGACAAAATTTTGATGATATAGAAACAAATACCTTTTGTTGGGTTACTTAATAAATTTACCAGACTGTAAAGCAGATTAGTTTTTAACATAAACTGCAAGAACAGGAAGTGAATTTCAAAAAAGATGCTGTAGCAGAGGGCAAAGTAGTTATAGCATCAAAAACTGAGTCCAGATGGATGAAATTGCCTCCAGATGAAAGTAGCTGTCCCAAGGAGAAACTATTTAGCTCAAACAGAAGCAAGCACCAGGGGAAGTTTAACAAGCTTTGTTAAGAGATATTATGCTTCTTGCCTTCCAGAAGACACTCACGCTCTTCTTGCACTCCAACCAGACACTCAGTGTAAAGTGATTAGTGGCTCACTAGCATTAAAATCGAGAACAATAACAAAAAGAATCCCCCCAAAATTCAAATACACATAAATCATGTATGCTACTTTTTAATGAACGTAGAGAAACATGAACTTCTAGAAGAGGGGTTCAAATTCATGATGGAAGGAGGGAAGCTGCAATAAAATACCAAACAAAACATACTCATGCTCTTGCTACACTTAATATTCCCCAGCAAGGTGTAGTTGTGCAGACCAAAAACAAACAAACAAAAAACCCCTAAACATTGATATTGATTCACAGAAACCAGTTATATTGCTTTATTACTTTTAAACTATTATGACACAACCCTAATTGATAGATAAGGAGTCCAGGATTAGGGTCTCATCCTTCTGAAGTGTCTGCTAACATAGCTGGTCACACAGCCTTACTCCAATAGCCCAATAAACAGCCCTCAGAGGGGCTAAGGAGATTTAACACTNCCCTAAACATTGATATTGATTCACAGAAACCAGTTATATTGCTTTATTACTTTTAAACTATTATGACACAACCCTAATTGATAGATAAGGAGTCCAGGATTAGGGTCTCATCCTTCTGAAGTGTCTGCTAACATAGCTGGTCACACAGCCTTACTCCAATAGCCCAATAAACAGCCCTCAGAGGGGCTAAGGAGATTTAACACTAAGTTTCTGCTCCAACCAGAAACTGGCAGAAGAGCTTGGGTTCTTTCTTATTCTAATGCCCTTTTTAACCACAGCTGAACATCCTCCAGGATCAAGGTAACAAAGTCTAGTTAGCACTTGTGGGAAGAGGGAGCTCCCTCTTACACTGACATGAATAACATAAGTCACACCAAACCTCGAGCTAAGAGAGAGCAAGGAAATCAGAGAAGACAAAACACAAACACATTGTGCTACTTCCTACCCATCCTATCCATCCTTTGCTGGCCACAGGGGCTCACATTCCCAGTTTTTAAATATAACAGCAGCACACAATGCTCCTTGAAGAAAAGGCCCCAAGCTAGGTCTGGACTTTATGAACATGAGCTTAAATTTAAATGCCACAGTGGTGAGCCAGGTGAGCTATTTTCAGTTAACACAGTGCCTGGGAATAAAAGCAAGATCCTGTGTACTCATGGCTCTTAAAATAGGGCAGGGTGTAGTATATGCATCACAGCACCACTGGAGCAAAGAGATCCCTCATACTCTCTCTGTAACAGCTCTGTCGAATACATCAACTATTGGTTCAATATCTTTGTTCCCATCTTCCACAGCCTTGCAACCAGGCTTGGGATTCTGCCACCTTCCAACTAAACTGACACCAGAGAGTTCCAATTAATGATAAGAAGTCAGACTTGGAGTAGAGATATAAACATGGTTTCAGACAAATCTATTGGTAATAGAGCAAAAATCTATTTTGACCTCCACAGCCTGAAGCACCATAGCTTTATCCAGATGTCATTGACTGGCCTGGGGAATCAAGACCTCTGTCTTGCAAATCTTTGCTGTTTTGTATAGCCTGGTTCAAATAGCCACTACATATGCTAAATGTTTTTCAGCAGTTTCTAGCATCTGAACAAACCATTTAAACACATTAGACTTGAGAGGCTAATGTTGAGGAGGGGAAAAAGCACTATATTTTTTTTCCTTGCTCATCATTACTTTATTGATAAAGGTAAACATCCAAGGCCTTGAAAAGAACATTTTCAGGTTCAGTTAACACCTTAACTCTAGGCATACTAAATGCACAGCACTGCCTAGTCAGTTCCCTTAATTAAATGAAATTATTTTTCTTAGCCAATTATGAATCTTCATTTGTCATAATTATAACCCATAGACTCCTAAACATGTTTATTAGAAATACCTTAAGATTTGGCAAAAATTGCACATGTCATGGCTATAAAAACTACCTGTTTCATGCTGCTGCCTTATTAATATATTGTAAAAGTTCAGATATTTCAGTGAGTGGTTTCTTTCAAGAGTCATTCCTTGATATACCAAATAAACCATCTCCTTCCCCACAAGTGCTTAATAATTGCATCTCAATTTTCATGTTGTTTCACATTTATGCAAGAATTATTGTGGATGTTTATTTAGGTATGTTAGGCTTCCACCAATGTTATAGGCTGAGACTTGAGGAAAATGAGCTTTCTGAACCATCTAGTGTATAGCACCTCTCTAACAGAAGGCAGCTTTAGCTTATATTAAAGCTGGTTTACTGAAGATAGTGTCTGTTCTTCTAGAGAGACAGTAAACCACATTATTTTGCACCTTGTGTGCTTTCAGCATATGATTTTTATTTAATATTAGATGCCACCATACTCTCTCAGGTTTTTTCCCTAAGGTGCTAAATGTTTAACAGTGGTTAGCATACTTGATTACACGAAAAATATTTTGCCTGACAATTACGGTTTGAGTATCAATATTTTTCACCCTGTAGTTTATGTTTAAATGTTTGAAGACAGCTTTAGAACATCATTTTGTTAACATAACAGATTCCTCTCCATCTTTTGCACTGATGCCACGTCCATACAGAGACACAGTACAGGAGGTCACAGTCCAGTCACCAGTACCCATTGTGCTATTATTGTATGTTCTTTATGTCATTCCTTATCCCAAAAAGCCACTATGCTATGCAGAAATAATTCAGAATGAATGCTGTTTTGAAGGCAGAAATCTCACTAAAGGATGAGGGGAAAGGACATTAAAAAAAAAAAACACCAAATATATTCAGTTTAATAAATAGTCTTTTAAGCATCAATTCTGGAGGAGAAATAAATATAATATGATCCCCTTCTCCTATACCAGGTCACTGCTTTGGTGTACCATGTACTGACAGTTTGCACATGGGATGATAGAGGCAATAAAGGAACTCCTGAAGTTATGTATGCCTTCAACTTCACATATTTGTGCTGACTGCTTTTTTCCTCATTCCATATACTCTTTACAGGCACAGTCTGAAAATCACTTTTGGTCTCCTGTGGCCCCTGGCGCCATAACTGTGCCAACAGCTGAGGGAGCATTAAACTCATTGCCCACGGGAAAGTGTGGGGAGTGATACCCATGTTCCTATAATCCTTGTATGGGTAGGATGAGCTCATTAGCCTTCTGGCAGTCATCCTAGGAGAAGGACAACTCTGATTCCAAACCCGGGCAGATGGAGCTCCTTTAGCCCTGTAAGGCCTTCCATCTAAGAGAAGGACACTCTAATGAAACCTACATACTAAGGACTTGGCTGCCAGCGTCCAAGCTTGCTAGGCCCTGGCACATGAACCTTAGGACTAAAGGGTGGGTCCAGCTCTGCGCATGCTGTGTCTCACCTAAAAAAAATCCATAGCGCAGGCTCGAGGGTGCTATCTGCTATCCTCTTTTTATCAGCGCGCTTGGAAAAGGCGCTGATGAGGAGCGTGGGTGGAGCCCTCCCTGGATCTTTGTCCGCAAAGCCTAGCCATACATATACATACATATACTCTTTAAAACTTAACTCTGTCAGCTAGGGTTGGAGCTTAATTTCTTACTGCATACTTTAAAAGGTGTTTTAGGGCTATGTAAAGGTGGCAATAATTAATAAAACATTTCCTTAGATCACAGGTTATCTGAGGAAGATCAAGATAGACTTTGGAGGGAGAGGTTAGGGAGTGTTTGGGTTTTTTTCAAAATAGAGATCCTTGATGAAATATCTGAAGTGAATCCAACCTTTGGGGGCTACTTTTCTTACATAGTTATAGTCATGTAAAAGATAACATAATGTAAACAAGTTTAAAGACAAAATACAAAAATCATTTTAGCTCTTCTCAAAGAAGGATGTAAAATGTCTAAGAGCAGGACAACTTTTTTTACTCTTGGATACCATTTCAAATTATGTTGATTTTTGAGGTTTCATTGTGCATTCAAACAGCTCTTTTATGATTTGTATATAATCTAGGCCTTAGGTCTTATTTAGAGTCCTGATTCCTTCAGAATTTAAGAGGCCCAAAGGCACATGACAAAACACATTGACCAACACACACAGTTTGCAAAAACCTCCGTAATAGTTCCTATGGTATCCCATTGGTACTTCTGTCCATTTTGAAATATTTCCAATTGCTAGTACTCTGAAGAGTCTCTCAGAGTGCCAAAATATATTTCCAGTTATAAAGTTCAAAGGCATTTGTCACTTTAGAAGTAATGAAATATGACTTACTGCTTGAAAATGCTAGTTTTTGCATGTGTCAGAACAACCCTTCAATGGTTTTCTGTTGAGTATTCTTAAAATTCTGCCTGTCAGATAGTTCTATTGCATTAATATGGTATAAATAAATGAAAGTAGTAATTATGGCTTTATTCTTCATTTTGCAATTTACAGTTTGCTTTGCTTCAGTGGTACAAAA
>VWZO01008705.1:395027-400027 GCA_013396975.1 Bucco capensis | reverse complement strand
AAGAAAACATAATTGTTGCAGCAGAAAGTCATAGATGCTGGACCCCAAGTTTTTAAATAACTCTCCTACTATTTCTCCCCTTAGTTCACCAGCTTCAAAGCAGGTAACTGGCCACACCTTTGATAAACACACATTAAGTAACAACACATTACAGAAACATATCCATCCACATATCCTACTGCAGGGAGTCATGCAGTACAACAGTCACCAATCACAAAATATCTCTGTATACCCTACCTTGATAATGATCCCTTTCTGCCCATAGTAAGTTGCTGCTGGTCAGAGCATCCTGGGATGCAACCAACCTCCTGTAACAGATCATTTTTTCCAAGACAGCTATAGTGTAACAGAGATTTTCCTCATTTTCCTGATGTTGCAAAGACTATAAAATGCTTTCGCAGCATAAAATACAGCAAAGAATAGATATCCCTCTCAAATTGCATACCTTCTTTGTCCATCAGGAGAAGAGCCAAGTCATTCTTCCATCTCCTCATGCAGACTTCATCAGAGTCACTACCAAGTAAGCATGTTGCTCTCAAACAGCTCTTAACAATAGCTGATGAACATCATCTCTACTAGTTGTCTTTGCATCTCACCTAAGGCTTTCAAAGCTTTCATTGATTGAGTGCTTTCACCTTATAGAGGGTTTGCTAAATGTTGGATAAACTTTTGCAGTATTCTCAAAAGATATTCTGAGAAAGTCAACATGTCCTGAAAATCTCTTTCTAGGACTTTCCATGAAAGGCCATATGAGCTTGTAAATCTGTTGGCATTAGAAAACCATGCACTGAGGAGAACGAGACAAAAAATTCATCCTTTGTTTAAATTTATTCTTCTCACTTTAGTATTTATACCAAAATATATATGTCTCTAGGAAACAGGTAATAGATTAGAACACAACTAAAATAAACTTCTCCCATGTAAAATTCTATAATGGTTGTATTTACAGGTTGACAGAACATGGGGTTAACAGGTATGTACTGCTATTTCATTTTGCCAACAGGAGATTTGATGGCTTTCAAGTAATAAATCATAAAAACTTTCCTATTTCTAAACATTTTAAGATAAGGGAATTGGAAATCAAATCAATGTAGGTTTCTATACGCAGGTCCCAATCTTTCTAACCAGGGACAAACATGCTGTCCTTGTCAAAATATTTCAATGTGAACCAACTGAAAATGTATTATCTTACGAAGACAATCTCTGTCTTTTCCCAGGATCCTTTGAAGACTACACTAAGACAATGTCCACATCAGCTCCAATTTTACTTAGATAAGGGAGGTGGGAGACAGAAACAAATGCACACACAGAGCAAGTCTTTTATAAGTTAGTCTATCACCAATGTTATTTAGTCTTATATTTAAACAGCAAAAATCATACAGACAAAAATGAAATTGTTAGATTTGTCTACTTTAAGTGCTATATCTTAGCATCCTTATTACTGATTTTTTTCCATGATGCTTTATAAAAATGCAGTTCCTTCAACATAAATGTTGAATAGGCAGTTGNATCCCAGGATGCCATTGGCCCTCTTGGCCACAAGGGCACATTGGTGGCTCATGGTCATCCTCCTATCCACCAGGACTCCCTATATCTTTTTCCCCAGGGCTGTTCTCCAATAGATTGGTTCCTAGTCTGTACTGACACACGGGGTTGTTTTTTTCCCAGATGCAGTACTTTACAGTTACCCTTGTTAAATTGCATTAAGTTTCTCCCTTCCCATCTCTCTAGCCTGTCCAGGTCATACCGGATGGCAGCACAGCCTCCTGGTGTGCTAGCCACTCCTCCAAGCTTGGAGATAGATAGCACATTTTTCAGCAGTTGGGGCAAGTGAGTGAAGGAGAGCAAGCAGTGAGGAACACACTTTCAGAGAAGGAACAGATTTCAGCTGGGATGAAGAGGAGGCTCCAGGCAGTATGAAAGGCTGTAGCCTTCTGAGCAGCAACTGCTGTGGGTTTGACCCTCCCAGGAGTCTCCTACCAAGAGTACCATGGAGAAAGGGAAGGAAAGTACGGAAGCAATAGATATGAAGCATGTGGGAGGAAGCTGCTCAGATGTATACTGTCCTTCACGTTAGTTCATTTCTTACTCAACCTCAGTATATCTATGCTCATTTTTAAACCCTGAAATCACAGTTCGGGATTTTAGCATGCTGATATAATGGCAAAAACTAAAACTGTACACACAGACTAAAATAAATAAAACTGAATTTCTAATTGTACAATTGCATTATGATAAAAGTCCTGTTACCTCATCAGTGGTGGTAAAACAAGAAGGGTGTGTAGGCAGGAATATCAGTTCTGCCTCCTAGGCAAAGTGTACTAATTCACATTAGTGTCAAGGATACTCCAAACCAAGAGGATTGGGACCATCCTGCAGCTGTGCTCAATTAACATTTTAATGCAATGCTGAGAAGATGCAGATAGGTAACAGGTGTGGCTCACCCTAATTAAATAGCTCTTCTCAATTTTATTATTTATTTCCTGTTATACAAAATGCCATAGCAAATATTTTTCCAGTGCTATCATTTAGGAGGAGGCCCAGAAGAGAAATTGCCAACAAACATATCAACTCTTACAAGAAAGCAAAAGCCCAGCAAAAGTGTTCCTAATGACATTCCATTTAATCAAGTTGTTTACAATGAATAGCCCAGGAAGGTGACAGCTGTATAGTTCCAGAATATTACACATCTATTCCCCATAACGTACCACTGTACACAAAGATAAATGAGGTTCACTAAGCAAAACTGCCACTCTTGTTAGAATAGCCATAAAGTAATACTAAAAGGGATACACCTCTGGCTTTCATTCACTGGAAAATATCACAATGTTGGAATTATTTTTTTTTTTAAATGAGTTCATAAATGTGAAGTTTTGACTGATGGCAAGAAGTACACATTATTTTCAGCTGGGATGATTCAAGAGAACAGATGGCACTGATTCCAGCATTCATGAGAAAGGATTTTCGTGATATTTAAATGTTAAAAACAGCAATATTTTTCTATCAATAACTTCATGTATTCTCTCTAATTCAAAATTTCTTGAGTTTTAATAACTGTTTTGAAGTTATAATCTTTTATAACTTTCCAACACAACCATACTAGATGAATGGATATAAAAATTTTTTGTTTGTTTTGTTTAAAGCCAGTCTATTGCTACTTTCATTAGTATTCATGTGACAACTATCAGAAAAACTAAGTAGTCATCAAACAGATAAGCACTATGTTTTTGGCAGCTTCTTCCTCTAAGTATCTACCTCAGCTGGAATACTGTGCTATTACTAAACCAAAAAATTTTTAGGTTTAAATGGTTTTTTTCTATGTTTAACAATATTCTTCTTTACACCCAATTCAATGAGACAAAACCTGGGGAAGTTTCAAAATGAAAAAAAAAGAGGTTTACTGTTACCACTCTGACCTCATGTATTTATAACCTTTTTCTCTATAAACAGCTGTTGTACTGCAACAGCAATGCCTTCCCAAAACTGCAAGTATATTTATTTACATTCAACGCAGTTAGAGCCAATTACTACATGCAATTACACTGGTCTATTTCCTTAGACAAATATATATTTCTTCCTCATACTTAAAAAGTGAAGGACGAGAAAACCATGTTAACAGTAAAGCAAGGATGCACAGAACAGTAAGTAGGATTGCAACCCTGGACTTCAGGAGAGCTAACTTTGGGCTCTTCAAGAAACTCCTTGGGAAAGTCTCATGGGTTAGGGCTCTGGAAGGTAGGAGGGAAAAAGTGAGTTGGTTTGAGTAACGCTCAAGCTCAGGATTGGTGTATCCCTAAGTGCAAGAAATCAAACAAGGAAAGTAGGAGACTTGATGGTTGAGCAAGGAGCTTCTGAAAAGCTCAAGTGGAAGAAGGAAGTTTACAGTGCATGGAAGAAGAGACTAACCACTGGGAAGATTACAAAAATGCCATCAGAGTATGCAGGGGCGAAACGAGAAAAGCCGAGGCCTCCTTGCAATTAAACCTGGCAAGGGATGTCAACGTCAACAGGAAGGGTTTCTTCAAGTAAATTGGAGGTAAAAGGAAAATTAGAGAAAATGTGGGCCCACTGTCGAATGAGGCAGGTGCCATGGAGATAGAGGATGCAGAGAAGGCAGAGTTACTGAATGCTGCCTTGGCTTCAGTCTCACACCAGAAACAAAGGCCAGACCCCAGGAATCCCAGACCTTGCAGGTACCAGAGAAACTCTGGACAAAGGAAGATTTCCCCTTGGTTGAGGAGGATCAAGTTAGAGATCAGTTAAATAAACTGTATAGTCACAAATCCATGGGTTTGGATGGGATACACCCACGAGTGCTGAGGTAGCTAGCAGAAGTCATTGCTGGGCCACTCTCATATTTGAAAGGTCCTGGAGAACAGGCAAGATGCCTGAGGACTGAAGGATAGTCAATGTCACTCCAGTCTTCAATAAGGGCAAGGACGACCCAGGAACCTACAGGCCAGTCAGCCTCACCTCAATCCCTGTAAAGATGAACCCATGCTGGGTTCCTGTTTGTGCTGTGTGATGGTACTCAAGATGTGTCCCACCTCTGTGCCTGGGAAAATCATGGAGCAGATTCTCCTAGAAGTCTGATAAGGCACATGGAGGAGAGGGAGGTGATCAGAGACAGTCAGCATGGCTTCACTAAGGGCAGATCCTGTCTGACAAACCTAGCAGCTTTCTACGATACTGTGACTACCTCAGTGGACAAGGGACAACCTGTGGATGTGATCTATCTGGACTTGTGCAAGGCCTTTGACACAGTCCCCCACAACATTCTACTGGCCAAGTTAGAGAGCTATGGGTTTGATGGGTGGATTGTTCAGTGGTTAAGGAACTGGCTGGCTGACCCAATCCAGAGGGTAGTGGTTAATGACTCGATGTCCAGCTGGAGATCAGTGACAAGTGGTGTCCCTCAGGGCTCTGTACTGGGGCCTGGACTGTTTAACATTTTTATAAATGATATCGACAGCAGCATTGAGTGCACCATCAGCAAGTTT
>VWZO01008705.1:379404-394841 GCA_013396975.1 Bucco capensis | reverse complement strand
ATTCAAGGCAAGGCTTGACAGGGCTCTGGGCAAGCTGATCTAATTGGGGATGTCCCTGCCCAGTGCAGGGGGGTTGGACTAGATGACCTCCAGAGATCCCTTCCAACCCAGATGATTCTGTGTGATCTGTGATCTTCTTAATACCCTGGATAAGCAAAAATGAGACAGTTTTTTGTCTCTTACAAGATAATCTGCTCCATAACTTTCCCCAGTACCAAGGCAGGTTGATAGGCTTGTAGTTTCCCAGAAACTCCTTCCAGCTCTTCTTGTAGATAGGCATCATGTTTGTTAACTTCCAGTCAGCTGGGACCTTCCTGGTTAGTCAGGACTGCTGATAAATGATGGGTAGTGGCTTGGTGACCAATTCTGCCAGTAGCCTTGGGTGGATCCCATCTGGTCCCAAGGAATTGTATGTGTTTAAGTGGTGTAGCAGGTTGATAACCAATTCCCCTTTGGATTATGGGGGCATCATTCTGCTCTTCCAGCTCAAGGGACTAAGTAGCATGAGAACAACTGGTCTCAGTATTAAAGACTGAGGAAAAAAGGAGGCATTAAATACCTCATTTTTTTCCTCATCCTTTGTCACTATACATTAGCAAGCATCTAGAGTGAATCTAAGAAGTCTCTAAAAAATTCAAGAAAGAAATATTATGCAGATGTAAAGTTCTAGATGTTTTTACCTATGTACAATTTTTGTCCTATGTCCTACACAGACTTCAGCTGAAAGAGTATATACCCCTAACACGGATCCAATTATTGGTTTGTTTTCTAGGTTTGAAGAGAGTTCACTGTTTGTATCTTTTGGAATGTCATTCCTGTAATGAATTCGTCATTCATCATTAAAATAATAATTACATTATATCAATTCCTCTTCGCTTTAGTTCCAGTAAGTTTCAACAAATCAGTTTTTAACTTCAGAATAGGAAGAGCTCTGTAGACAAAAAGAAGCTGAAAAATTGCTTCATTAAATAAATATAATACATAATTACTTATTTCCTGCTTAACTGAGCTAGTGAGGAACTCTTCCTCAAAGCCAGATCCCTTCAGAGATGTATGCTTGTTTTGAAAAACTCCCATCTGAGAGGTTTGTGTTAAAGATGGAATTATTGGTCAGAGGAAAACACAAATTATTGATTAATTATTGCTCAAATTAGAGCAATTCAGATTTTAATGCCTCATGTCCCACATGAATAAGATAATCTGGGTGGTTCCTCATCCTTTTTTTTAGTACAGAATAAAAACACTTTGATATTTCTGGTAAAACAATTATTTTTGCCTCACCAGGCTTACCTTATAACAGAGGTCCCTTCCAACCCTAACCATTCTATGATTCTATGATTCTATGAATACAAAATGTGCTCCCCAAAGCAGAAATAGAACAGATTGGAAGTTCTCCTTCATTTTTCCACAATTACATTATCACTTACCACTTGGAGGAGGAGAGCAGAGGGATTTCAGTGGCTGGCTGAGTCTGTTATAAGTGAATCCTCCTAGCATGGTAAAACAACATAAAAAATCGTCCTAAGTTTGGTACATGAAGAATCATCAGGATGCTGTCACTCATGAACTTACTCTTGTTACTCTGCTAATTTTCCCATCCTTTCCTTTCAGAAAAAAAAAAAAAAAACCCACCCAAATTGTTTCTGTTGCACCTGATTTCAAAATGTTACTTCCATATTCTAACCAACTGACACGGATTCTTAAAAACAGCTAGATTTCTACTCTGGGAAAAATAAATCAGTTGGAATTTTTGTTTTCTTGAAACACATTTAATATTTTTTTAAAGGAGCAGAATGGATATCAGTCTTATCAATTATTATACTATATCCTTAATACCATGAAATAAATAATTCAGAGAAACTATCAAACTACAAACAAACATTATCAATTCTCAGTTTGATTAGCCTCAAGCTTAGCTAAATATTTTCTGCCAATATTTTGTCCTCTGCAGCTCAAGACTGTCTATGATGACACATTAAAAAATCCATGCAATGTCAGCTGATAATGTCTTCTACATTTGGCCAAAGAATAAGATTTCTGGATCTATCTGCTTAAAATTTGTTTGCCAAACATCTTTTTCAATGTGCACCTTAAAATATTCATGAAACACTAGCACCAAAACTAACACCAAAACAAATATTATATGGAGAATGAGTAGAATTCTCAAAATTCAACACAGCAAGGTTTAAAGTTTTATATAAAAAGGTGACAGAAAATGTTCATTGAATTACTATGGTATGTATGCATTACATATAGAAAACCTGATACCTCATAAGAGTAAAAAAACTAAGCCTATCTTTTGGGGCTTTTTAGTAAAAATTTTAAGCTTCTCTTGGAGTCATAAATAAGTTTTCTTACTGAACCTATTTAGTAAGTTTGTATGCATTTAAAGAGAAAAAAATCTTCAAAAATCAAGAAAAAGAAGTAACATCACTGGAAAAGAGGAGACTGAGAGGACACCTCATTAATGTTTACAAATATGTTAAGGGCAAGTGTAAGGAGGAGGGAGCCAGGCTCTTCTCAATGGCATCCAATGTTAGGACAAGAGGGAATGGGAGCAAGCTGGATCACAGAAGGTTTAGTATTAACATGAAGAAGAACTTCTTTAGAGTAAGGGTGCCAGAGCACTGGAACAGGCTGCCCAGGAGGGCTGTGGAGTCTCCTTCTCTGGAGACATTCCAGAGCTGCCTGGATGCATTCCTATGTGACCTCATCTAGGTGATCCTGCTCTGGCAGGGGGGTTGGACTAGATGATCTTTCTAGTTCCCTTCCAACCTCTACCATACTGTGATACTGTGTTTATTGCTGAGGATAAATAACTTCGTCTTAATACTGGATCTGGCCCTAAAACAGTCCACCCTTTCACCACTGAAGACAAAAGCAAGCACAAGCATCCTGCTGTGAATGTTTCAGAATGCATTTCACCTAGTTAACTACCTCTTAGTGCCAACAGGCTGAATCAGGCTCTGAAGCACAAAACATTTAGGATATTATACATACATAATATATACAATACATTCAAAAAATATAAGCACCAAGACAGCTGTATGTCTCAAACTCTGAAAGTTAAAAGTCACTTCCCATGGAAAACATGGTCAAAGGATTCTGTTTTTTTAATCTACTATATTTCAGGCCTAGCCAGTCCATTGTGCATGCCACTTTAGAAAGAACTGATTGATTCACTTGACTAGACAAGTGCTGATAATAAGATTTCACTTTCAGTAAGCTACTGATGCTTACATTTAGAGCTTCCCTGGAACTCAAGGCAAAAAAAAAAAGAGTTTACCACCTTTGGAAGATGGGACAGGCACCTTATGAAGAATATAAGAATTTCATTAGAGCGTACGGAGAGGAAATTAGAAAGGTGAAAGCCCAGCTAGCACTCAATCTGGCCAGCAATAGGCCCAGGTGGTCAAGAAAGCAAAAAACATCCTGGTTTGTATCTAAAATAATGTGGCCAGCAGGACTAGGGAGCTGATTGTTCCCTGCACTCAGTACTGGTGAGGCCACACCTCAAACACCGTGTTCAGTTTTGGGCCCTTCACAACAAGAAAGACATTGAGATTCTGGAATGTGTCTAGAGAAGGGCAATGAAGCTGGTGAGGTCTAGAGCATGTCTTATAAGGAGTGGCTGAGGGACCTGGGGTTGTTTATTCTGGAGAAGAATCTCTTTTCCCATGTAACAAAGTGATAGAACAAAACGAAATGGCCTCAAGTTGCTCCAGGGGAGATTGAGGTTGAATATTATGTAAAATTTCATCACTGAAGAGAGTGGTTATCAAGCATTGAAACAGACTACCCAGGGAAGTGGTGGAGTCACCATCCCTGGAGGTGTTAAAAAAACATTTAGGCATGGTACTTTGCCACATGATTTAGTGAGTATGGTGGTGTTGAGTTGACAGTTGGACTTGATGGTCTTAGAGATCTTTTCCTTTAACGATTCTATGATTCTTTAATGATTCTATTAATGATTTAATGACTTTAATGATTCTATGATTCTATATTTAGTGATTTCTCCATTAAAACCATTAATAAAGAAATACATTGAAATCTTCATGTTGTTTAAGAGAGCATACTGCACTGCTATTAGAAACAGAACATAATCTCTCTTTTTTCCAAACAGAGATGAAATAGCCTGGGCCTTTTTGCTCCAAGGTAGAATCCCATTTCATTTGACTTGCTCTGAAGTCCACTTCAGTGTAATCTGTATTCATTGTACTTCCTTGAAGTCAAAGAAACACTTCTTATACTAAGAACTGTAATTCAACTCTTTGCAGGCTTCACCTTGCCTTTTAACAAACAACTAGCAGTGGTCTTTCACATAACTGTACTCATTTCCTTTGGGATTTCAGCATGGCATGACTTCACACTTTGACCAATACACGTGTTGGAGAATGAAACCACAGAAAACATTGGCATTCCTTCAGCCACTTCAGGCCTTGTTCAGACACATTTCTTCAATGCTGATAAAGCAATAAGTTGTCAAGGTACAGAGACTCTTAGATACTGTTCTGGCTGTGTAGCCAAACATGCTGCAGTCTCACTCCATCCACAATGTATTGATGAATAAATGAGACCTTGAGCCAATGTTGCATTGACAGCACAGTTTACTAACTTCTTAAAGACAGAAGTTAAGAGTACTATTAACTTAGAGATTACAATGCATATTTGCAACAGTTAAGACCTATATCTTTCTAACGGGATCAATCACCTTCTATGCTGTAATCTTAAGCTTTTCATTACTGCTATGGCAAAATCATAAACTTTAGAAGACATTTCTCACTACTGCTACCCACAGACCATTACTAGTATCAATGTGGCACCAGAGTCACACTCTCTTAGCTGATGCATCTTATTACTTGGCTTGCTGTGTCCTGCCATTATCTTCATTGAGTGCATGTCCATCATAGCCTGCTCAGGTTGTATTGATTTCAGCCCTGATCTTGAATGAAGAACATTTGCCTGTCATGAGGAGTCTTGGTAACAGTATTCAAAAGCAGTGCAAGAGTCTCTGATACATAATTCTTAGAGTAGTGTATAGACCACTCCATCTCCCTCAAGATCAAAATAGCATAATACTCTATTAGGCAAATTACACCTAAACAAATAGTCTGGTTTGACTATCTAGTGCCTGCTACATCCACCATCACTCTAGGTCATCTCTAATGGAGAAGCAGTTCATAAATCAATTGGTGTTTGGCATAGTGAACCTTGCTACATTGCTTATGTGACATTCACGATAAAAATCCTAGGTAAATTTGAAAATTCTGTGAAGAAGGATAGATGGGTTGGAAAAGAAAAGAGAAGAAAGAAATTTTCATTTAATGTTTTGCAAAGGACCCAAAAACTTTTAAACCCCAAAAGCCTCTTACCAGTAAGAAGGGAAATATTTCAGAGAAATTATAGCAGAGTATATGCCAGAAAAATACAATATACTGTTGCAAGGCATAAATGTATAGAAGTAGTATAAATAGTAGAGCTTGTAAAGGAAAATATCTTTACCTAATAAAAGCATTTTGCCCTAAAGTACATTTGTTTATATTACAAAATCTCTCCCCTCCCAGTCTTCTGTATGCTGCTGCCCCTTCAGCACAGTCACAGCCTAGTAGAAGATTAATATTTCAGAACTTGTCATGGGCAGTTTCACTTGACTCTGTCACTGCCTATGTCTGACAAGCTATTTATCATGCTGCTAAGTGTCAGCATTAAATTATCCCTGCTGTTATGACAGCAACATTATTCATCAGGATTACAGCCCCAGTACAAGGCTGCTTACAGCTGTTACCTTCTTCTTCTGAGCTTTATCGATCTCTGCTCTTTCTATTAAGAAAAAAAACAACAAAACAACAAAGTGGGTCTATGCACATGGCCATTCACTTCTTGCATGTCTGTTGATTTTTATTTCTGTGCCGACATCAAAAAGACTTCCCAGAAATGGGCTTCCAGAGTGATAAAATGTCACCGGCAGAAGAGAATCGCATTCCCTTCAACTGGAGGCACATTCTCTTTGAGGGGACAGAGAAAGACTGTAAACATTATTGATCATAATGCATAGGCACCCAAGGTTGAAGCATGTTGCCTGACAAATCGATCTGCATTTGTTTTAACCAAGTCACCCTTCCTTAACCACTGCAATGAAATGACAATGAAATCAAGAATTATTTATTGAGATGTGCAGTGTTATTCACAGGCAGCTCAACTGTGTCCTGTCTCCAGTCCAAACTCTGAACACTCCAATTACCTTCTGCAGGGCTTTTGGTCTGGAGCAGAATGACACCATGAACAAAGATAAAGGCATGTTGAATTCTTTAAAAATTCTTTTGGAACTTAAACTTTGCCCAATTTTTTGACCCCCCCACCCCTCCATCTCCAAGAAAAAACAACAACAAAAATAATGAAGAGGTTTGGGTTAGGCTTTGGTGGTTTTTATTTCTAGGGCTTCCACATTTTTAGAATGATTGCTCTGCAATGACTTGTTTGGCAATTTATTCCCATTTTGCCTCTGGTTGCCACTGCTGATCTTCAAAACAGATACCAGCATGGTTAAAAACAACAACATAAAAAACTGGAAAAAAAAAACATAAAGCCCTACCCATAAGTCCTTATGTGATTTTTTTTCATGCTTTACCTATATTTGACTATATAGAAGTCAGTTAATATGGCAGCTTGTGTTATGCTCCAGATGCAGCAGAGATTTGAAAGAAGTCACCAGGCATCTATAATGCATCACATCATGTGTACTGAACTATAATTAGCAAGAGAGATTTCAGTAAATTTAACAATACAACCTGCTATCTCCATACTGTTTTCACCTGGGTAGTATAGACTTTGATTTTCCAAGTCATGCCATTAGCCAGACCTCTCATTGAGGGCTGTTTCAAATCACTAATGCATAAAAAGATAAAAAGGGCTTCTGATATTCAAGTTCTTAAAGTTCATTCTAAACTATAAAAGGAAATAAAACAGAAGAATGCCACCAGAAGGGATGGTATTCTTCTGTTTCATATTCTTGTTTCATAACATCTCACGGATGTTACTGACTTTCCAATCAGACATAATGTTCAGTCTTTTCCTTAGATATCAAGGTGTGTGACTGAGGAAGATTTTCAGCCTTTATTAAGGAGGTATTTTTCATTTGCCTATCTGCAAGGAAGAGATCTAAATGGTAAATGCCAAAGAACTAAAATTAGTAGACATCAAGCCTTTCCACACTTGCAATTTATTTCAGGGAATCACAGCTTTAGGGGTCATTTTTGAGGGGCTGGGGCATTACTGACCCAATTTTATGCTCTGCAAGAAGATTGCTAGCCCAGCAATGGGATGTGATAGTGTGGACCTTCCTACAGGAAACCAGAGCTCTGCCAGTACAAGACTGCCCTGTGTCAAACCCATGATCTCAGAGCTGCAGCCCAGCAGCTATGAGGACATGAAATCAGCTACACATTTGTTCCCTCTTATTAAGCAACCACAGCTAAAAGTGTGGGGAGCACAGCTCAGCCTATCAGCACCACTTTATTTAACTCATTAGTTTGCTGCTCCAGGGTTTGCACAGATTCATACAGGAGATATCTTTATTTTGTGTTATACCACTCCACAGGAGATTATAGCAGAATAGGCCAATATAAAATGCAAGATTTTCAGTGTAAGTGTTTCCAGAACTTTCAAGCCCAGATTCAGCAAGATATTGGATTTTGATGGAACTTGGAGCAAATTGCTCCATGTACTCTATTTCAAGGTTTTTAATAGTTCACCTAAATAAAAAATTTGGGGAATTCACTTTAGTTTTTTCACCTTTTGCACTACTTTTCCTTATATTTGATAGTAAACTAAAATGCCACTAATTATATTTTGTTTAACATGAACAAGAACAAGCCTGTCAGAACATTCTGACTGAAATAGTCATTATATTCTTTATGTTCCTATCTCTAAGAATTAACATTTAAAAGTCTAAAATGGAAGGATTTACCACAGGTGTCCAGTTTCTTTGAAATAACACAAAGACTTTCTTTAAACAAAGCTGCAGGGAATGCAAACAGAATAATCTGAATGTCTTGTCTACATATTCTATGTGTTTATGTTTTTCTTTTGACAAAATTAGTCATAATTTTACAGGCATTAGCATAGAGTCAGGAGACCAAAGTCAAACAGTTTTGATCTCAAGGGAAAGTTTGCTCTTAAAACAAGAATGCCACTTTAAATTAAGTTTCAAAGAAGTACCAAATCTCCTAACAATGTTTACCCAAACACTACTACTCATATTCTTCAGTGGTTATCATAGAATCATAGAGTGGCCAGGTCGGAAGGGACTTTAGAGATCATCTAGTTCCAACCCCCCTTCCATGGGCAGGGATGCCACACACTAGACCAGGTTGCCCAGGGCCACATCCAGCCTGGCCTTGAACCCTGCCAGGGATGGGGCATCCACAACCTCTCTGGGCAACCTGTTCTAGTGCCTAACCACTCTCCGGGTAAAGGACTTCCTTCTAATCTCCCATCTAAGTTTCCCCTCCTTCAGCTTGTAATCATTCCCCTTTGTCATATTACAATCTGACCAGATGAATAGTCTTTCCCCTTCTATCTTGTAGTCCCCCCTTTAGGTACTGATAGACTGCTATAAGATCCCCTCGAAGTATTCTCTTTTCCAGGCTGAACAACCCCAACTCCCTCAGCCTGTCCTCATAGGGAAGGTTCTCTAGTCCTTTGATCATCTTTGTGGCCTCCTCTGGACCCACTCCAACAGGTCCACATCTTTTTTATGATGAGGATCACAGAACTGGATGCAGTAGTCCAGGTGGGGTCTCAAAAGGGCAGAGTAGAGAGGCAGACATACCTCTCTAGACCTGCTGCTCATGCCTCTCCTGATGCAGCCCAGGATGCAGTTGGCTCTCTGGGCCATGAGTATACACTGCTGGCTCATTTCCAACTTTTCATCTATTATGATCCCCAAATCCTTCTTTGCACAACTAGTTTCAATGAGTTCCTCTCCCAGTCTATACTCATAGGATATAGTCTATACTCCTAGTATCTAGGATTTCTCCTACCAGGACCTTACACTTTNAACAGGTCCACATCTTTTTTATGATGAGGATCACAGAACTGGATGCAGTAGTCCAGGTGGGGTCTCAAAAGGGCAGAGTAGAGAGGCAGACATACCTCTCTAGACCTGCTGCTCATGCCTCTCCTGATGCAGCCCAGGATGCAGTTGGCTCTCTGGGCCATGAGTATACACTGCTGGCTCATTTCCAACTTTTCATCTATTATGATCCCCAAATCCTTCTTTGCACAACTAGTTTCAATGAGTTCCTCTCCCAGTCTATACTCATAGGATATAGTCTATACTCCTAGTATCTAGGATTTCTCCTACCAGGACCTTACACTTTGACTTCTTCATTTTATTCTCATGGGCCCACTTTTTGAGTTTATCCAGATCCCTCTGGATGGCATCCCGCCCTTCTGGCACATCAACCACACCGCTCGGCTTCATGTCATCCGCAAACTTGCTGGGGGTGCATTCGATACCCATGTCCAGGTCATTAATGAAGATACTGAAGAGCACCGGTCCCAAGACAGAGCCCTGAGGGACACCACTCATCACTGCTGTCCACCTAGACGAAGAACCATTGACCACAACTCTCTGGTTGCGTCCATCCAGCCAATTTCTTATCCACCGAACAGTCCACCCATCAAATCCATATCTCTCCAATTTTGAGATAAGGATGTCATGAGGGACTGAATCAAAGGCCTTACAAATGTCCAAGTAGACGACATCAGTCAGTCTTCCCTCACCAAGTGCTGCAATCACTCCATCATAGAAGGCCACCAGATTGGTCAGGCACGATTTGCCCTCAGTGAATCCATGTCGACTTCTTAGAATCACTTCTTTGTCTTGCATGTGCCTTAACATTACTTCCATGACAATCCACTCCATGACCTTCCCAGCCACAGAGGTGAAGCTCACCAGCCTATAGTTCCCTGGTTCTTCCTTTCTACTCTTTTTAAAAATGGGGGTGATGTTACCCTTCCTCCAGTCCCATAGATTATGGGACCATAATCTATGCTACTAACATAGAGAGGTTTGGTGTTCTTATAATACAGTGAGTTGTCAATCTTTAGATGTCTGTACAGAGATCTAAAGAAAATTGCAGTGATGTGGATAGGATCAACAAGAACAAATATTACTGTTGGCCATGCTAGCGCACTGCCAGGTGGGAGCAGAGATTTGAAAAGGAAACCTCAATGAATATGTCAGAAAAGCTATTTGCAATTAAAAAAATCATGGAAAAATTACACTTTTAATTTCATTCTGAGACTGACTTGCACACATAGATTCATTTATTTAACAAAACAAGGCCACAATAGAATTATTTTCCCAAAAGCCTGTTCCTCACAATGGATCTGTTTACTTTAGATTCACTGGTGATTACATTCAGCTGTACTATCTGTTTGAGAGCTTTTAACTTTGAATGCTGCAGTAAGTGTCAATCTTTATATTACTGAAGGACAATTAGGCAAACCATGTAATTGTATTGTCACTTATTAATTTCAAGCTCCAATGTCATAAATTATATGCCTTAATTAATACCACATGTCAATCACAATCTGTAACTTTGAAAGGATAAAGAGGTTAACAAGAATACATAATTAAAAGAAAACAGTGAATAATGGCACGGCTGAACAGTTTATAAAATTAGACAAGAAAACTGGTGCTGTGTCAGCATGTAGGAACCAAGACAAAAATAGAGGGGATTGACAAAAGGCACACTGGAATTAAGAAATCAGTAAATGAAGGGAAATTTTAACTCTTAAGGTTTTATTCTATTAGCAAACCAAATGTCTCACACAAAGTTATTTCAGAGAACAGAATAAGTAACTAATTCCCTATACACCATGCCACACAGGATGAAGAGAGAAGCACAAGTATTTGCACATATTTATAGGTATAAATGGCTCAGTTCATCAGAACCTACTCATACTTTGTCATGATAAATTTGTCATCATGAAGAGATGGCAATACTGCCTCAGCATGCAGGCGTACCAGAATTGGCAAAACATGCTAGTTGAACTCCCTTTTTTGATACAAGAAATCAGGGTATAGCTGAAGGCCAGTGCCCCTGGGAAGCATGCAGCTGTAAGTGGTGTCCTGGCAAGTCACCTTTCACTGAGAAGTAATTGCATTAGCCCTTCAGCCCCACTTACTGAAAGTAAGGACCTAAAGGAATCCAAGCAACAAGGAGTAAAACTAGTTCAAAATTAAATCATTGCAAACATGCATGTGATGTCAGGCAGATGGAAGGAGGAGGCATGCAAATAATAATTCTTATAGTGGGGAATAAGGAAATAGAGGAATATGCAGTAAGAAAGAGCAACTGACTATGCAGCATTGGTCACTTCCCAGTCTGTCTACAGACTGTGGGACATTTCCTAAAAGGGAAAAGAATATATGGTTAGCAGTTTTGTTTTTAAGCTATGAATGTGTTAAAATTGTGCCTGTACTAGCTGTAATCACTCTGAGAACCTGTAATGTGTAGAAATGAGATGGACAGAGAGCTTACTCAGAATGAAGAATATTTCTAATTTCTCCACCACTTATATTCTTCTATTAGAGACTAAATAAGGAAAAAATAATACACAAATATTCAGTGGCTAATATTCAAGATCTCCTAGAGGTGCGTTAAACAGACACTTCCCTCCCACAGGTAAGTCAATGTTTTACTCTTCAGATGGATATACTCCAAGAAACAGGGAGACAGTAGCCTATCCATCTGATTTCCCTTTCAAAGCACCCACAGGCAGCTTTCTAAAACCTAGAGGCCTCTCCCCATCCCTTCCCACTCATGCAACATCCAAAAGAAAGCAAAGAATATGGCATACCCAACAGCAGTAGGGTGCTTTCCCTACATAACAGTGCATGAACTTCTGACACCAGCTGCACATGGAGAGTATTCAATTTCTTTATTTTCCCACCAAACTCAAGTATGATCTTCTCACCCCTTTTGTAGAAGAGCAGTTTGCCTCTCTGAGCCATCTGAAGGACTGACATAGGCTTGCAGCCACACTACAGGGGAGATGCTCTTACCCAGCCAAGGAGACCTAGCAGAGGCACTTGTTTTGGCACATACCAAAGTAATATTCATTATAAACTCTTCTCTACTTTCAGGGCCTGAACAACTCACATAGGGTTAATTTAAGATACTATGGCTGTAGCAAAACTCTTAGAAAGCATCTCTGCAGAATGGGTAGAGCAAAGCCTAATAAAGGTGTATGCTTATGCTTCCAAGCTGGATCTGATGGAGTGGGTCCAGGGAAGGGCCACGAGAATCATTAGGGGGCTGGAACATCTCTCCTATGAAGACAGGCTGAGGGAGCTGGGATTGTTCAGCCTGGAGAAGAGAAGGCTTCAGGGGGACCTACCAGTGACTTTCCAGTACCTAAAAGGAACTTAGAAGAAGGCTGGAGAGGGCCTGTTTGCAAAGGCCTGGAGTGAAAGGACAAGGGGCAATGGTTTTAAATTGGAGAAGAGTAGATTTAAACTGGGTATTAGAAAGAAGTTCCTCACCATGAGGGTGGTGGAACACTGGAACAGGTTGCCCAGGGATGTGGTTGAGGCCCCATCCCTGGAGGTATTCAAGGTGAGGCTTGACAGGGCTCTGAGCAACCTGATCTAGTTAGGAAAATCCCTGCCCACTGCAGGGGGGTTGGACTAGATGACCTCCAGAGGTCCCCTCTAACCCAAACCATTCTATGATTCTATGATTCTATAATTACAGTGGGGTATGTCTCCCCCTGGCCTTCCTCCTTATTTTTCTAGCATGAGATTGCTGAGCTGGGCAGGCTCTTTCCCACCTCCCCCAGCCATCCAAAACAAACACAACCACCCATCCCATCACTACCCTACTTCTTCAGTTTTCTCTTTGCCATTTTACTCTCATTTCAACAGCTTACAAAAGGCAGCATGAGAAAAGGTTGCAAGCTCTATCGACATGTTTAGGTAGCAAGAATAATTTCATTCCAACCTGCAGTCATAAAAAAACTACTAACAAAGCTGTTAAACACATATTGCAGTTTTTACTGCATCCGCCAGATAACAGAGTTGGGACAGCCCTAAAGGTGTACAGTGAATTGTGACCTCGGGCACTGACAAGAGTGGAAGAAGTTTATCAGTATCTCATAACTTGTGACATCAGTTTTCCTTTTCCTAACCAGCCCTACTATGTAAATGGAATCCCCTACTTATTAGAAATAACTAGCTGTGTTTCAAGGCAGATATTTGTTTCTCTGCAGAGCCTTATGTTCTTATCTCTCTAGCATAAATATTTGCTTTACAGTATAAAAAAAACATACTGGATCTGATGTTTGAGTCTTTATTTCATACACATACCATATGTCAAGATTTTTACAACTACTTATAATATATTTGAGATCATCAATATTTTAATTTCACTATCAGCAAAATAGAGTATACTTTACTACTAGAAGCAGGCTTTAGTGGCCTGAATTTTATCATACTATGAAAAAAACATTTTTTTACTTCTTTTTACTTCTTTATATTTGATTTAAGAACCCTACTGCTGCAACATGTGTATTTGCTGTACTATTTTAAGTTATTGAAGCAATATATTCTTTCTTGTACAGTACTCACAGTGATGCCATAAAATTTTTTAATCACTGTCAGAGCAATCATCACTCAAGATACTTTTCTTCCTTTTGTGGCTTCTTCAAATTTAAAGATTGAGGCGTTAACATAACAATAACTAAATTACAGTTCAAGAAACAAATTCCTTGGTAAGATTAATCCTGGAGGGTACTGGAAACATCTTCTGAAGCACTGAGTACTTCCAACTTTTATAAAGTCAATGAGAAATGCAGGTGCTCTGCAGCTTGCAGAATTGATCTCTTCCGTATTATCAGTTACCAGCTGTTATCTAATATATTTCGTATCGTATGAAAAAGATCTATTTTCAATGTTCATTGTGGTGAGAACCATTAAGGAGATTTACTTGTCAGACTACACACATCATTAAATCACTTCTGTATGCAAAATAAAAGGAAAAAAATAAAAAAGATACATTAAATTATCCCACCAAAAATTGTTGTATCTGCTTTCTGCATTAGCTACCAAAGTAATGTTCACATTCAAGTATCATTATAACACGATTTTACATTAGGAAACAATGAAAACTGCAACATTACCTCACAAATAACTCCAACCTCATCCTCAAAGATGCTAAACTACAGTTCTACTCAAGTAATTGAAAGAAGTTTTCAGCAGCTCAGGGATTACATACCTAATCTGCTGTACCCAGATAGAAAGAGCTGTCTGCATTTCCTAGTCTTTTGTTCCTAGCCAGATGAACTACCTTCTCACATTAGAAGCATGTGTAACTGAGCAGGCCTGAGTAATCTGTAGCTTTCCCTTGTTCACAAGAAGGGAGATGTGTACAAGAAACACATAATACAAGAGCCAAGTGAGAGGCTGAGCCCATGTCCTCCCTCTGCTTAGGCACTTCTGCACACCAGAACAGCTGTTCCTTCCCTGCCACTCCTAATGCGTGGGCTCCTCCACCTGGCCCTGACCCACATCCAGCCCTCAGCTCTTTGCAGCATACATGCCAGAGCAGCCAAGTGCAAAGCATACATAGAATCATAGAATCACAGAATGTTAGGGGTTGGAAGACCTAGAAAGATCATCTAGTCCAACCCCCCTGACAGAGCAGGATCACCTAGATGAGGTCACACAGGAATGTGTCCAGGCAGCTCTGGAATGTCTTCAGAGAAGGAGACTCTACAGACCTCCTGGGCAGCCTGTTCCAGTGCTCCGTCACCCTTACTGGAAAGAAGTTTTTCCTCAGGTTAATACTAAACCTCCTGTGGTCCAACTTGCTCCCATTCCCTCTTGTCCTAACACTGGATGACATTGAGAAGAGCCAGAGCCTGGCTCCCTCCTCCTGACTCTCACCCTTGACATATTTATAAACATTAATGACGTCCCCTCTCAGTCTCCTCTTCTCCAGGCTGAAGATACCCAGCTCTCTCAGCCTGTCCTCATAGGGCAGATGCTCCACTCCTTTAATAATCTTGGTGGCCCTGTGCTGGACTCTCTCCAGCAGCTCCCTATCCTTCTTGAGCTGGGGGGCCCAGAACTGGACACAGTATTCCAGGTGGGGCCTCATCAGGGCAGAGCAGAGGGGGAGAATAACCTCTCTCGATCTGCTGGCCACACTCCTCTTATTGCATCCCAGGATGCCATTGGCTCTCTTGGCCACAAGGGCATATTGTTGGCTCATGGTTATACTCCTATCCACCAGGACTCCTAGATCTTTTTCCCCAGGGCTGTTCTCCAACAGATCAGTTCCCAGTCTGTACTGATACATGGGATTGTTCCTTCCCAGATACAGTACTTCACACTTCCCCTTGTTAAATTGCATTAAGTTTCTCCC
>VWZO01008705.1:373312-378787 GCA_013396975.1 Bucco capensis | reverse complement strand
TACTAGACTCCCCTCTAATTTTTACCCACAAGGTTTCCACTGGCTTATCATTGCCCCCTAAGGAGAGCTCAATACATTCCAAATGCTTTCTCACACAGAGAGCAACTCCACCTCCTCGCCCTGCCAGCCTATCTCTCCTAAAAAGGACATAGCCATCCATGACAATGCTCCAGTCATGTGAGCTGTCCCACCATATCTCAGTGATTGCAATGAGATCATGGTCCCGAAATCGCACATAGATTTCAAGTTCATCCTGTTTGTTCCCTATACTGTGTGCATTAGTGTACAGGCATTTAAGCGAATAACCAGAGCTAGAGCACCACCTGACCAGTACATCCCCTGAGGTAACAGCAGAGCTGGCACAAAACCCCACAAACGTCACAGGCTTGTTCCCTATGAGCCAGGTTTCCCTGCTCCCCGCTTTGAATCTAGTTTAAAGCACAGTTAATGAGTCCAGCCAACTCTTGTGATAAAATCTTTCTCTCCCTTTGAGAGAGATGCACCCCATCTGCCGCCAGTAGGCCTGGCATCCTATAAGTTGACCCGTGGTCAAAAAACCCAAAGTCCTGCTGATGGCACCAGGTGCGAAGCCAAGAATTGATCTGATGGGTCCTCCTCAGCCTTTCTGGGTTGGCCACTGCAACAGAGGGGATAGAAGAAGAAACTACCTGCGCTCCCACTCCCTTGATCAGTTGACCCAAGGCCCTAAAATCTCTCTTGACAGTCTTCACTTTCCTTTTTTCAAGATCATCATTGCCCACCTGAAAAGTCAACAATGGATAATAATCTGTAGGTTGTAGGAGGGCAGGAAGCCTTCTTACCACATCCTTAACTCGGGCCACCGGGAGACAGCAAACTTCCCTTTGAAGTGGTTCAGGTATGCATATAGGGCCTTCTGTGCCCTTCAGAAGAGAGCCACCTATAACAATGACTCTTCTCTTTTTTTTTTTTGATAGAAGACGTTTGGATGCTGGGCTTGGGCTTCCTTAATATTGGGAATGCCTCCAAGCCAGATGATTCATCTTCCTCATTGGCTGGCTGCAATTGCAGGGCCTCATACCTGTTCTGCAAGGGCACCTGGAAAGTTGGGGGAATAACCGAGGCAACACACCTGCCACGCTGAGCAGGAACATGTTGCCATTGCTTACTGCCAAGGGTGTGTGGGGAGGTGGGCAGGGAAGAAGTTTGCTTGAATGAATCAATGAATGAATCATCATTGGATGATTCATTTGAAAATCCTGTCCTAGAGCTTCCAAGCCCTAAAAATCCAGCCTGGAAAATCTGCAGATCCTTTCCTGGGGACAATTCATCATTTGCCTTCCCCCAGCCTTTAGAAACACAGCTCAGCACAGTAGCCACTACAGTTCACTTTCTTGTGACTCAGAGATGTCCTAGTCAACCCTTCCTCCTCCCAAAAGCTCTGCACCGGAGCTCTAGGAACCAGGGAGGGGAGAGCCCCCCTCCCAATTCCCAGCAGCTGCATGCTCCCAGCAGCTCTTGCAGGGATCAGATGTTCCATGCATCCGCTGGCACACTCCTGGATGGATTTGATATGTGCCAGTAGCAGCCTGAACAAATATTCCTCAGTAACTGGGCCCTACCTCAGAGCCGAACAGGGCAGTTGTCTGTGCCCCACAGTCCTTACAGGGTGCTTGCTTGTGTATAGCTTCCTTTCCACACACTGGGAAAACCACCAGACTTCACATCATAAAGTACAGCATCCTAAAAGGCCACAAGAAGACAAGCAAAGCCAACCCCTCCAAATAATTTTACTATCTCTTGATTTTAAATAAGAGCTCATGATTTTGGAGGTCCAACTGAGTTATATGATATGCAGTGCAGATTTCAGACTGTGCTCAACATCACAGTATCTGAATGCCTTCTGGCGCAGCGTTAAGCAACCTAACTAACATCTGTCATGGCTTTTTTTTCTTTTCACGTTCTATATCCTTTGTCTACCTCCTTCCAGGGAAGATGTGTAAAATTTGGAGTGTCTTATTCCAGATATAATTAAAGGTTAGTGTTGGCTATGTGTATGGTGTAAGACTAGAAAACAAACATAGCATTTTTATTTACAGAGGGAGAAAATAGAAATATATATATGTTTACATACACATTCCATACATACAAACTACCTTCACAAAATAATAGTAGAGAAGGGCCTTAATGGATAGACCTGGAGGAACATGGTCCTTCCATTGAGGAAAAATCTGACTAGTGCTGCTTTCCTATGCTTTTGGAAAATGCAGAGTGTGAAGAGACTACTAGAATTAACCCATGTGCACCTGAGAGGAGGCGGTATCCTTCCTAATTGCTGTGCATCAGTATCACATCTGCAAAAGCACTGTCACACTAGCACCATTATTTAATACTACCTGCAAATGTCAGGGTGATATTGCTGCTGTAATTCTTAGAATTATTCTCTGTGGTTTCAGAACTCCCCACTCAGTCCTTACTCAAGTTGAATTTCCTTGAAGTTAGTAAGAATACAAAGACTGCTTTGGGGCATGGGGTGTCTGTGGAAAAAGGCTTAGAAATTTCAGAATCTGATAAACTAAGTTATTTGACACTGACATGTTTTTATTTTTCTCACTATTTCTTTTTCATTCGTCTACCTCTGTTTTGAAAAACAGCAGCAGCCTGCCCATGTTACAGATCACGAACCTCAGAAATTGCAGCCATTATCCACAGGCTACATTTCTGTGTTCGTTTTGCCGGGGACTGCGCACACTTCCCTTAAGAGATTCTCTTCTTCATACTTGATCTGTTGTCTCCCTGTTGAAAATATCACTGACACCGCTGAGGCTAACAAGGTCAAGTGCTTTGAGATGGAAGCCTTTTGTACTGATGAACAGCTGAAGGGTGCGACATATGTTTTAGGGCCCTAGCAGCTGGCTCAGTGAGAGCCTCTTGGGTCTCTTTTAATGATAAATCCAGGCCCTGCTACTTCATCTCAGCATGGAAATAGCATCGTGTTAACATTCATCCAAACTCTTGTGTCTGTCGTTAACTCAGCCCTTCTACTGTAGTTACATGGCAGAGCACAGCTGACATATCACCTGTCCTCCCACCTCGCAGAACAGTAGGGCAGGTTATGCTTCAGTGCAGCATTTAAATGGCATTTGACTGAAAACTACTGATTACTCTACATGTTTTATGTCTCTAGTTTTTGGTGTTTGTTTTTTGGTTTTTTTTATTTTCCTGAATGCCAGCTGATCACAGTTGTTTCTTCCTCTTGTTATTTTCTGCATGTATATTTATATATATATATGCACACACAAATATATATATATATATATATAAAGCTTTATAACTGATGGTTACAAATTGTCAGTCATACACACAATAGAAATACAAGAAGCATATCTGCAATTGTCTCTGCAGGGACAAATAAGCTCATGGCTGCACAAGGCCCCAGAGGTCAAAACCTCCCATTGAGCCATGCTCAGAGGAATGAAAGAGAATAACAAATGCAGCAATAAATGCTTTCTTTAGTAAAAAGTTTTGAAACCACCGGTCAGGAGGGAGGGAATTTTCCTAGTTCTCCTCCTCTAGCAGTCTTCAGTTCTCAACTTTATCCTTTAACAAGTACTTTGGGATCCTTGAGAGTGAAAGGTGCTATATAAATGAGAGATGCATTAATAAAATCCCCAACTGCAGTTCAGCTGCAAATGGGAGCTCCTCCAGCTCAAGGCTGGAGTAATTCTGCTAGGCAACCACAGATGGTGTGACAGATGATCTCAGCAGCCCATCCTTCTATGTTTTTTTTTTGTTTAAATTAAAACAAAAGAAAATTATAAAGCGATCTTTGCATGCTACAGATTTCAAGGGCCTTAAGTTCATCTTCACAGGTAGCTTTGGTCCCTTTAGTGCTATTTCGTATCAGAAAGTTTTATACCTGAATCCAGCTGGGGAAAGAATGTGTATGCTAGACATTGCTTCCACCTTGCCACAAAAAGCAGGGGAGGGAGAGAGGTGAATGCCTGAGATAAATAAATCTCTCTTGCTTAGAACAGAATCAGACTCATCATCCAAGAAAGAGTCCAAAACTTAAGGTTTTCTGATTCTGTGTCATTTAGCTGAATATCCAGTCATCCCATAACAGACTTTCTTTCAGGTGCTGACTGTTTCTAAGCACTATGAGCATTGATGACTGCATTTGAGTTAAATGGTAAATCACCAGAAGTTGAGGAAAATTGACATAATGCAAACACAGGAAGAAAAAATGAAAAGAGTACATGAACACTGTGTGGAGGTAACCTGCTATTAGATCTGCCAAAGAAGAAGTTCTGGTTAATGGAAATTGGCTTTTGACCCCTGTAAAACCACTGTGATCTTTGTATAATGTAGTAATAACAGAGCACAACAATAACAATTGTTCAAATCCCAAATTTGCTCTTACTTATAGATGTTAATTCTGCTTCAGAATTTTTTTTTTCTCAGCATTGTGGCCTGAGCTAAGACTCAGTACAGAACTCTAGAATATTGCAATAGTTAGGTTTTTTTAACATATTTGCTAATGGAACAGATTGTGGTGCCAAGTAATTTTTAATGTAAAACACTTTTTAAAAATTATTGAACAACCATTGATAAAAGTTAGCATAAAAAAATGTGCTTTTTTAATTTATCAGGGCAGAAGTATTACCAAATACTCAAACTCTTAATTTGGTCACATAGAGATTTTGTCTATACATGTAAGTAAAATTTCCCCTCTCTTCCTGTGTGTAACAAAGGTTACACAGGTAGATCAACTTAAAATGTTGATTACTGTATGACTTTTCTTGTTAGTCATTGGGCATCATCCTTAATTCTCTTCAATCTTTTAAACTCCAGATCATTTATTGAGATAGTGTCAAAAATAAGATTAAAAATCTAATTCCTAAATGTAAAAGTAAATTTGCTTGCTTGTAAAAGCTAGATCTTTAAGCATTCTTGGTGTGCTGAAAATACTTGCTGTGCTGGAAATAATTGTTTTCCCCTCATTTAAACCAGATAATAAAAAAAGATCATGCCAGTAAAGTCAGCAGTGTGACACCAAAACTTGGCTCATTTGGTGCAATAGCATCTGCTGATACAGAGAAAATTACCTGCCTGAAGTTTTCATGTGGCAATGCATTTGGTAGCAAAATAATCCCTGGAATTTACCCAATATGATACTTTATATGTTCAAACCTTTATAGGTAGAAAAAGTGGGCTGGAGATGTAAGGCAAGCTTCACAATGTTGCCATACTTCACATACCAGACCCAACATACTTGGAGCTCTGTAGCCCTGAGGACAGTGTGTGAGGTCAAGCCTGCTCACAGCCAGGTAACACAGAGGGAGGGCAAGCACAACAACATAGAAAAGAGGACAGATACCAAGTTGAAAGTTGGGGTATCTTCCCACCTTTCCAGCCCAGAAAGATGTAAGAATATGTCAGTATAGCACCAGTGCCATTATCCAAAACTGATTAAAGTTGATGAGAGCTTTTCAA
>VWZO01008705.1:210812-368312 GCA_013396975.1 Bucco capensis | reverse complement strand
AGAAAAAGTACATGTGCATCAGCTCTCCTGGTCTGAAGAACCACCTCTTTGTAACAGCTGGGTACAAACCTGACCCAGCCAAAGCTCTCACAGATATTGGATGGGGTTGTGGCTAATTAAGGCTTGAATAACTCTGTTACCTCTTTTTTTACTGATGAAATTTCTTCTGGTTCATCTTCCATTGTCTCACCACTACATGAAGGTACTAGTAACTTTAATTCCTCCTACGAGGTCTTGAATCAAAGTGATTCTCAAATGATCAAGGCAAACTGACAACTCTGTCATCTACATGTGTTCAAGCATGCCAAAGGATCTGAGTTTGTGTTTCTTCTACAAATTTTCTGATCATGACAGAAAAATTCAGAAATAGGAAGAAATGAGTTTAAAAATGTAGTTCCCTGTCAAACAATTACAAGAGCCTCCAATAGCAAGTGTCAGGTCTAACTTCTGAATGCCTCAAAGTAAATGCTACATTAGTTATGGAAAGTTCCTGTTCACAATAGCTCATTAGTGGTCTGCCAGTCATTAAAAAAGGATTGGGATTTCACAACTGAAAATTATTACCATGAGCAAAGCGTGATGTTAGACCTTTTCTACTTAGAAAAAAATGTTTGTAACATTGTATTTTTGCTCTTTCTCTTCAAACAACAAAACAGAGTAGATTTTGTCATGGCAAAAAAAAGTTCTGACTTCTTTCCTACAGCCACTATTGGCATGAATCATACCTAGATATTTCAAGTCAATTACACTCAAACATTAGTTCATGCTTTTTTTTTCCCCATTTTTAATTAAAAATGTAGCTGGATATCAGACTTGATGCACTTAAGCTTAAATTATTTAAAAACCAAGCCACAAAGTACTGAAAATCAAAATTACAAATTCAGACATTCTTCATCAGTCCTTGAAGAAAACAAATAGCTGCTAAAAATCTAATTATGCTGCAAGCTGCAAGCTTCTTCTCATCCTTCAGTCTAGTTCTCCCATCGCTTATTAGGAAACCTAGGGCTCTACTCGAGACAACACTGTCTAAAAATGAGGGGGTCAATACCATAAAAAACAGCAGAGAAATTACTGAAGAGGAGATAGGAAATAAATTAGAGCTATACTGTGTAGCCCTTTATCTTTTTTTAAAGAATTCATTTAACTACAGAATGGCAAAAGGTAAAATGCGAAAGTTTCACTGGAGATCAAAATAAAAATAATGACACAAGCAAAGTAAGAAAAAAATCTTCTGAACATTTGCTCAAAACCAAGTTGTAAGGTTAAAGACTGAAAACCAGGTAAGAAAGGATATTCTTGTGGCTAAACTCAGATATTGGATTAAGACTTCAACTGAGTTCAAAATGCGGCTGCACCACAAATTACATGTGTCTGATTTGCAAAAAATATCCTTGTACTTAAAGAAGTACTTGCACAGATTGGCTGTGAGACTGCTGTTGGAATTTGTGAGATTATATGTTTATGCTGTTTAGGTTCTTCTGCAAATTTCACCAGTGCTTTTTTTGTATATGCAGAGTGCATTTGTGTTTGAGCTTTAATGAGGAATGTGCTTTTGAACCAAATCTCCTGACTGCCCCTTCACCATGCATCTGAGTGCATCCTGAAGCACTCCCTGAACACAGGAACAAGGCCTCTTTCAGATGAAACTAAGCTGCAAGTTGTGCTCCAGGAGGGCACTTGATGCAGTCTAAATGCAAATAGGATTTCAGCCCATGGGACTTTGTCCAAAGTAAAAATTCATCAAATGTGTATACTACAGACAGAAAGTCCTCAGTACAAACTGTTTCACTTCACAGATTCTAGTCCACACTACTTCTTACCATAGCACCATATCAATTGCCATAACATGACTTAAAGGCCTAAAGAAGAATCTTAGTTTAGGAAGCCATAGCATACACAACCTAAAGCCAGATAGTATCTGAGAAAGAGGTGTTCCTCTGTTTCTCTCTCCTGATAGGTTTGTTTGGTTGCTAATCCCAACAATGGTAGATGAAGTTTGGACTGCCCAAAATACATTAGTAGTTATTTCTTTCTTCCAAAATAGCAGGAAAGGAGATGTGCTTCTTTCTTCTTCTGGAGAGGATACAGAGAAGGGCTACAAAAATGCTTAAGGTACTTGAACATCTCTCTTATGGGGAAGGCTGAGAGAGCTGGAGCTGTTTAGCCTGGAGAAGACTGAGGAGGGATCTTGTCAGTGCTTAAAAATACTCAAAGGGTAAGTGTTAGTAGCATGGAGTCAGTCTTTTTTCAGTGGTGCCCAGACAAGACTAGAGGTAATGGGCAAAAACTAGAATATAGGAAGTTCCATCTAAACATAAGGAAGTACTACTTTACTTTGAGGGTGGTAGAGCACTGAAACAGGCTTCCCAGAGAGGTGGTGGAGTCTCCATCTCTGGAGACATTCAGAACCCATCTGGGCACCATCCTGTGCAACCTGCTCTAGGTGAACATGCTCTGAGAGGGGTGTTGGACTAGATCTCCAGAGGTCCCTTCCAACCCCTAATATTCTGTGATTCTTTGATACCTTCAGGAGAGGGTTCTGGTGAGACTTTTATCTCAATATCTGAGGAAGAGAGGGCTTTAAGTTTTCTCAGTATTTCCTATTAGCATGCCTCCCTTCAGAGTGTGCTGATTTTCTTGAACTGCATTTCCTTGGTGTGTAAACCTCAGTGTGTATTCAGACATACAGCCACCTGCAACCTTTGAAACCTTTCAAAACAGTGAAATAGCTCTTCCTGTCTAGCCTCAACAAAAATGGTGATGCTGGGAGTCTCTGGAGCTTGTGGTCCAGGAGCTAACCTGACCCTTTTTCTGAAACCTGCAACTTGACAATGCCTCAATTTCTGTGCCAAGATCCAAACCAGGGAGGAACCAGAGAACTAGCAATCCTTACTCCTCCCTCTAATACCATCAAAATTTCCAGTCTAATATGCCAGGTCACTTAAGCTGGGAGGACAGTTGCTCTGCTTCAGCTTTTAGCAGACAGAAGAGGAAGGACTACCTCCTCACAGGACAGGAAGAGTCCCACATTCCTGCAGCTGGATGGGAGATGCCACCCAAGTTGTGCTACTCCCTTTCGGAAGGAAGAACAACGGATGAGTAGAGGAAGAAGCACAGCACTTCAGATGGGCCCAGGGTACATACAACACCATGGACTAGAGCATGACAGTAGCTTTGCCATAATAAGGCAGTTTTTTTAGTGCTAAGTGATTGTTATTTGCGATGCCCAAAGCATGCAAGAATTAGAGAATAACTCAGTCAAAGGGTTCTGTACAAAGCCCTTTTTTTCCTTCATAACCTGTCCAAGCTGTGGAAATGCTTACCTTCTCTGTTCCACTTCACTTATGAGAGAAAATCAGCACTCTTTGCCTACCCTCTGAAACACGTAGCACCAGGAATTAGGGGACAGAACGGGATCTTTAAAGAGGCTAATGCAAGGAGGTGCCATAGGACAGCTCCACAAAACCCAAAGCATGAGGGACTGATGAGTACCTCTGGCCTCAGTTGAAAAAACTGTCCTGAGAGGCTGAAGCATTTGCATCCCTGTGCTGCCTGGGCACAAGGCAGCTGGCCAGAAAAGATGTTGCACCTCTTCTCTCACCTTAACATCTGATATCCTCATCAAAGAGACTACAAGCAAGTGGATGTGCATACTGGACCCTTCTGAATATGAGCTTGGAAGGCAGCTAGGCATGCCAGGGAGACTCAGAAACTTAGACATACTCAGGGCCCCAGTTTAAACACAGTTTTTGTTTATAACACTACAGACTATAAACTTGTATTTAAATGTCTGGCTGAAAGGTTGTTTGATGGCAGTTTTCTTTGAAAACATGTCACACTTACAAGAGCTGCGAGTCACTCCTTCGTTAACTCAGCGTTCTTCCAATTTATTTTTCATCGAGTGCTACATCCCTAAATATTTCTTTTTAATATACCATCTCAGAATTTACACAGTGAGCTTCCCCATGCTGCATGGCTGAGAGGAAGTGCATACTGTGATGATTGCAGCTCATCCATGATGAAAAATATCTATCATTACATGCTGCCCCCCAGTTCTTGTATATAATTATAATAGCTACACTTTGGTGCAATCAAAATGCTTTTTATAAAGAACTTCCATATAATCAAGAAAGAAAGAAAGGAAAAAAAGAAGATATCTGTACAAAAACACTACCAAGGACTTAATCTTGTTAAAAACTGCTGTGCTTTTGATGAGTGCTATCTGCACATCTGAGCTCTTTGCCAATGGAGAGCCCTCAGTTGGAGTCAGAAAGCACTTTGCACCTAGAAGAATGAGACCACAGACTGGTACATCGCTGACACTTCCTGGCACCTCAGTAGGTTAACTCACATGTGCCTATTTGGGACACATGCTCTGGCACAGGCCAGGGTTACAAGCACAGAAAGTAAAAATGCACATTGAAGAAATGAGGAAATGAATGTGGTAAAGAATTCAAATTCAAAACATCTACAAGAGTCTTCTATTAACTATGTTATGGACAGAAGCATTACTGAAAGCAGACAGCAGAAAGAAGTAATCCTGAAACCCACCAAACTGAGTATGTGCTTGAGCCAATCTCTCTGTATCTCCATGACTGCAAAATGGCTGTGGCTCCATCAGCTGGGAGAGGATACTCTCCTCTTGCACCCTTTTGTAAAACTCTCTGTTGGTCTACACACAGACACCATAAAGAAGAAAATTGCAGGAATCACACTGGTTTCTCCTGCCTCACAGAACTGTTATTTTAAACATAAACACATTCCATTGAAAATATAAAGGCTGCTAGCCCAGGCAACATGAAGTTGGTTTTTGTGGATAAAAAGTTTTGTCAAAAAAAACCCAAACATTCAGCTCTATATTATCTCTCTAAACTGGGGGGGGAGGGGGGGGATTTCAAATGGGACTGGAATGAAATTTGATGAACGTGGTCTTTCTCTCATTCTTTGCCCACAGCACTTAAAGGCAGCAGGGGCATTGTGACAACACAGACAGCTAATTGCAAGGAAATGGATGTCTGATGCCATTAACACCACCCACTTTCCTTGGACATTTAAAATAAAAACAAAACACACCACTAGGCACAGAGTTCTCTCCCTGGGGTGGAGATGAGAGCTCCTGAACTACATGTGATAGATGTTAAGTCAGATTGCTTAATGCAGAACTGGAGGGAGCTCAGATACACCTAAATGAGGACAGTATTGGAGCCTATTAAGACAGAACAGAATACTTGCAACCTGCAGAGTACCTGTTCAGTCTTAATTTTTGGAAACAACTAAAAAACTCCACCATTTGTACCCACTGACGTTGACATTTAAGTATTCTAAGTAATTACAAATAATATTATCTCTGAAGGAAAATGACAGGTAACCTATGCATATATGAAGTAGTACCTATGCAGAGAAATGCAAATAAGCACTGGAGGGGGGGGGAAGTTGTCTGAAAAGTAAGAAATTGCCCTAGATCTGAAAGTAGAAAAGGAATGCCTGATGGTCACCCATTTAGCATTAGTAGCAGGGGAAATGCTACAAAGTAATTCCTTATTTCGTTGGATCTTCTTATATAGACATTACTCAAATGCAGTCAGATGAGGAACAGGAAGTGAAAAAAGATATCAAAATGACTGGAAAAATTGCTCAAAATCTCAGGAATGCTTGCTGCCATCTAATCATAAATGATGGATTTAAACTAATTTAAAAATTCAATGAACATATTTGCTTTGAAAATACACCTGCAAAATATTATCTTGCTCCAATTTTGAACAGCCATACACTAAACCTTTCCAAAAAGTTAGAAATACCAGTAGATTCTTAATTAGAGTGGCATTAAGCACCATTACAATTACTGAACTTACCTGACTAACATCTGCAGCATTACTAGCTTTCAACTTGAAAGAACACCTTCATTATAACTTATCTTCTTGTTTTAATATAGCACACATTGTGAACAGTGAACCATGACCTTGACTAGATTAGACTGTATCATTTTGAATAACTCATTTTGCCTCTATTTGAGTTAAGAAAAGCAGATTGACAGTGTTATTTCTAGAAGTCAGAATATGAAGCTGTAATATACAATCAGAACAGGTCATACTGTTATTGAAGGAGAATTTTGTCTATAAGTTCCTCTACAATTCACTACATTGCCTTATTTAGAGGAAAATTGAGTTGCTACAATTTGCAATTTGGGCCACAACCTGAATTCACTGAAATCAGTGGGAGATTTTCCTATTAATTTTGGTAGCAGCAGGATTTGACCATTAATGTAATAAAATAGGTAGTGTGAAAAAAATCCCAGCTCAAATCACTATTGGTCTGCAATTAATTTGTATCTTCTCAAGTTGCTGGATAAAATTAACCACCTACAAATCTAGTTATGAAATATATATAAAATAGAACATATAATAATTAGAAGTCTGACCTAACAAGATATGAAATTACTATTCTGGGTATAAACAAATCTTAGTAAATAGCCATTAATTTCGCACAGTGATTGCCTAGAAAAAGTAGGTAATATTTTTATAGCCAAAGTTTGGGGTTTTTTCAGTTTAACTCTGTTGTGCCTTTTGTAGCATATCTCTGAAATGATCTCAGCAGTAAATTGCTTGTGCTTGTCTGTTGATTGGAATGTGAAGAGGTTGGTTGGGCCAGTAGCTGAAGGACTCTATTTATATACCTGGCTGCTTAGATTGAATGGACCTGCAGGAAGAACCAGACCCATTAGAGCTTCTTCCATGGCTTCCATCTTGACCTTGAATCTAACCTTTGCTATGGTCCACTTCCATCTTCATAAAAATGAGCTAAAGGCTAGATTGTCATCTATTTGATCTTTTATGTTTTCCCAGGTTTGATATTTTCCTAGAGCTGATGAAAACAGATTCATTATCACACTTTGGTGTGAATCATAGGAAAAGGGTTTGCAGTGCACAAGTAAATAGTTGTCTGCAATTCCTCACAATCCTGAACTGACATTGTTATTCAAGTCAGAAAATGCTGATTACTAGGGTAAGAGAGGGGAAGAGATCCCCACCACAGAGTGAAATGAAAGGTCAAACAGCCTATGGAGATAAAACAAACAAAACATGCAAGATAAGCAATTTCAGTACTTCCATGGCTCTGATATCTAACCAAGACTTTCTATCTTCATCCACCCCCATTGTGAAGGTAGCATATGCAAGGAATGACCAACTCACTGGCTTAGACACAGAATATTGTCTTACTGGAAGTGATTAAAACATTTCATTCTTTACAGATGCCAGTATCTTCCAAATTTATCAAGGTGGGTCCTTGATTTATCAATATGTATTCCCTTTTACTCTTTTGAATTTAATTCAATGAAATGTCTACAGGTCTTAATAACTATGTCTCAAATAACTAGCCACAGTCTGTAAGAGGGGAAGGGATGTTTTTATTTAATGAAACATTCTATTGTTGGAGAAAGATTTTAAAAAAACTTAGAATTTTCAAATAATCTGTAAAGGAAATATAACATATGATCCTTATGTCTGACTAGACTATTTCTCATATTAAATATAAATTTTAGAACTGTAATTTTTTCTGGGTACAGCCACTCTAGACAGAATTTTACAGCCCCATCCCTTTTCTGAGCTACACATAGCCATTAAATAACTAGTTTGGGTACCAGACTATGCTTAGTGGTGAAATGAGAACCCTTTATTTTAATATCCTGACTAGGATCACTCCATTCTGGTAGCCCTGGATTATAAGATAGCCTCACAGGGGGAAAGGAAGGCATGGTGCTGAATTCCTTCACAGAGAAGATCAGCAGTGCTGAAGGTGAGGTGAGAACATCACCACTTTCAGCCCGCCCCTCCTTCAACTAAATTCCCTGAAAAATCCCCAACAGTGTGGCAGTAAGACAAGAGGCTCTGTACTGTTCTGCAGCCAATACAGGAAACATCACTGCCTCCTCTTTGCAGAGGTTCTACTTCCCTTTGGGGAGAACAAGACAAAAAAATGAAATTTGCTTCTCACTTTCTACCTTTTGTATGCAGCATATATTACTAAGTTGCTGTAACTTTCCCATTTCCTCAATCCATTTCTAAATTCTCTTTTGTAGTTTGCTTCCCTCACTTATGCATTTACATGTATAGTTTACATAGAAGTTTTTTAGGATCTGGTCTTCTATGAGAAATCTGAAGCACCTTTTCAGTCTCCAACTACCAGACTTTAATACTCGTTGCATGATCACCTGGAGGACTCAGGTAGGTTCCAGTCCTTCACACCTAGCCTCTTCAACTTTAGGTACTCATTTGGTCCTCTTTCGTGAAGGCTGGAAAGAGACTTCCAGCAAAGACCTTCCTCCACATCTCAGTTAGTAGAAACCCACCAGCAACCTGCTTTCTTAAGAGATCATTCTGGCTCTGATGAAAGACTCCTAATCTGTAGGCTCTGCCTCATTTTCTATCTTTGTTATAGCAGCCAGTGCCAGTGCCNAATATGTTAAGGGTCAGGAGGAGGGAGCCAGGCTCTTCTCAATGTCATCCAATGTTAGGACAAGAGGGAATGGGAGCAAGTTGGACCACAGGAGGTTTAGTATTAACATGAGGAGGAACTTCTTTACAGTAAGGGTGATGGAGTGCTGGAACAGGCTGCCCAGGAGGCTGTGGAGTCTCCTTCTCTGGAGACATTCAAGAGCTGCCTGGACACATTCCTGTGTGAGCTCGTCTAGGTGATCCTGCTCTGGCAGGGGGGTTGGACTAGATGATCTTTTTAGGTCCCTTCCAACCCCTGACATACTGTGATACTGTGATTTGAATTGCTATGCAAAGCTGTGTGATCATCATTTACCATACTGAAGGAGAGGACATGATAGCAAGTTCAAGGCATCTCAGTTAGTAGAAATGGTCTCATACACCACTGGTGTATAACAGCTTTGAAGTAAAAAACTCTCAGGTAGTCTTATTTACCATGCAGTAGTCTGGTCAGCAGAGCAGATCTGTTCAACTAGCAAGCTAGATTCCTTTCACATCTACTCTAAAAGCAGGGCACTACTTAATGAAGAGAAGGTCTTTTCATGTGCTTTAATTGTACTTTTTTAGGGCCGGAGTGACCAGCACATGTAATATTTCTGTTCTTAATAAATGTTTGTTGAGGTTATCCTGTGTTGATGAGATTCAATTGGTAAAAAAGTCAGCCTAGTAACTTTTGATTAGACTTAGAAATGCCACAATCAACTTCATTACTGTCTTCATATCTGAATACCATGAATATGAACCTCAAGATTTTGGTGTCTTTTCTCAACATATAAGACCAACTGACTAGCTTGAATTTGCTTATTGTAGTCATAACAAATCATAAAAACTCCAGGTTCCACAAAAAAGCTGCAAGAACCCTAAGATGTAGCAAGTGATGCTACTCTCAAACATTTGGCCTAGAAACAATGTGTTGACAGGATGTGTCTGTACCAGCAAATGGCAACAGAGTGGAGTCAAGAGCTGCAGCAATGACAACATGCTTGGGAAACTGGTGCTAGGCTATCATTTACACCAAAGGAAAATTCTAGCAACAACTATCAAGTGTTGCTTAGAATGTTTTTTGGTTGTTTTTTCTCAAAATTAGTATGTTTAAGTTTTAAATCTCATCAATAGACAGTATCAGGGGATGGTCATGGTAATGTTCCCACACAGAGAATATGGGGTTGGGGACATAATTTGACTTTAATAAATACTATAAATCTGCTTTGCAGATCTTTCTGCTGTTCAAAAACCCTACCCATAAATTTGATTCCTTGTGCCAAAAGACATTTCCTTTAATTAATTCAGATATTTTTAGCTACTCACTGATTTGAGCAAGTTTGAAAAGCAAAGTTCAGAGTCATGTGCATGAATAATTGTTGTAATAGATGAAAGTGTTGGTATAGGAAGTGTTCTTACAACTGCACAGTAACATACAAGGAAAAGGCCTACCCACTACATCAGGCTATCGACAGTCATTGCTCCAACAAGTTGTTGTGCCTTCATTTGTTCATTGCAACCAAATAATGGGTAGATTTTTGGCGTTCTTTATAATTTCTGAGAAGGATTAATGATTAAGGAGAGGGAAAGGCACGAAGACCAAGGATGACAAATTTGGACTCTTTGGACCTAGCAGCACATTTTTAATCATGAAAACAATTCAGTTACTCCATAGGATTTCAAAAAAAGTATTTCTTAGAGCTTCCTAGGTCAAATTTAGACTGACTCAGCAGAAGATATATTATTCTACACTTTAATTCTGCCTTCTATAAACAACTTACAGAAGGAGTTAAACAATGGTAGCACTGTAGTACCACAGTCTACTTGTAACTCTTTGTCAAGGAACAGATGCTTATTGCTGACTTCTGTACAGATTGCCATTAGATAAATAGACATCCAAACTTCTGGATATTTGGACCTTGCAATCTTTTAACTCCAAGAGAAAACAATCGATCTTTTCCATCAAAATACATGTCAAAAACCAGAAGCAAAATACTCATGATTCCTGATATTCTATTCCCTTGGTCTCTCTGAGTGAAGAGATTGATTTTTACTTTTTAGGGTGGATTTGCCCTTAAAATTAGCTGGGTATTTTTTCCACATTTCATTCTATAAGACTGCAATAATGGGGAGAAAGCAGAACCAGCAATGCTAACTAGATGGAATGAATGGATAGTTTTCCTCCTAATCAAGATTTTGAGAGGCATTCCAAGCAAGTGAAGGTTTTCTGGTCCAAAAGCTATAGAGCATTGGCTTTAATATCATAGAATCATAGAATGGCCAGGTTGGAAGGGACCCTAAAGATCATCTAGTTCCAACCTCCCCACACTGAGCAGGGATGTCAATCACTAGTCCAGGTCACCCAGGGCCACATCCAGCCTGGCCTTGAACACTGCCAGGGATGGGGCATCCACAACCTCTCTGGGCAACCTGTGCCAGTGCCTAACCACTCTCTGGGTAAAGAACTTCCTTCTAAGGAAGTTCTAATATCATGATAACACTAACAAATATTATGATAATACTAACAAAACACTGAATGAACTCTTGCGTCACAGGCGGAGAAGTGAATAGGACCCAGGATGCCCAAAGGGGAAGGCGTGTAACCATCACTGTAGCCTCAGGATTATCTGGGAGCACACAGTGCATGCACACACACTCCCTTCCCATCAGCTGCTGGCCAGTCTCCAAGAAAAGCAAGGCTTGCTCAGCACAGGGCACAGGAGAATGACTACTCACACATGTTTACAGAAACAGCTGTGAGGAGAAGACATGAGCTTACAGCAGCATCATATAGGCGTGTTGGCTGTCATACCCTAACGCTACTGTTCTGTCAGGATGGAGAATTGGGGCCTCACATGGTTGCTTTACATGCATCTGACTAAATAAAGTGATCCTCTTAAGTAGTATTGCAGAAACGTTTTGCTAGTTATTGAAGGCCTCTCTTTTAGGACTATAACTTGATTAAATAAAAGAGATTAGTTTTAGCTAGTACCTGAACAAGTTAATAACTACCTCATCCAAAGACACTAACCAAGCTTTTTGTGATTTTTACCTTTCCCTGTTATGGGGAAACCTAATTTTGTAGTATGGCTTCAGGTTCACCAGAACATTTTATGCCATTAGCTTTTTTTAACTCCACCTGTGCCATAATAGATCCTATTATCAAAATTCAGGCCCTGAATTATAGGATTTGCGCTTCGTACATTTAGCCTTAAAACCCAATCAGTCTTATAAAGGGAGAAATTATTTCCCTTATTCTCATTCCAGGTCATATTCGGGACCACCCCAAAACAGAGTACTGGGAACTACAAGATTTTACTTCTTACAGGCTCAAGGAAAATAACTCCTTCGGGTTCACTGACTGCTACACCCATCCTGGGGAGGCAAGTGAGTGATAATGTGCCTCCTCTTCTTGCCTATCTTCAAGGTGCTGCAGGTATTTGCTGCAGTTTTCCCCAGGGCACTCCTCTCCAGCTGCTCTATAGACTCTCTTGATTGCCAGCTCCAAAGCAGAAGGGTGTCTGTCAGGTCACTCATTCATCCCAACTGGCAAACATCAAGCTGCATAGGCAGCAACCCAGGGGCTTCCTATTTAGACATGGCCTCAAGTGTCCCATATGCAATTGTAAAACAAGCCCCTTCCCTCCAAATAAAGCCAATGCAGGGAAACTCTGCTTCTTCATTGCAGAAAATTCTGTTTGAGTTTCAAAATGCATCAATCAAAAATACAGCATTCTTACCTTAAAACAGGGCTAACACTAAAAAATTAATAAAGCCATTTCTAAAAAATTACACCCAGTTTTATTGAAAATCACTGAAATTTCAGTGTCAGCTTGACATTAACTGCTTTGTGAAATGTGACTGACATAAGTATAAACATTTTGACATTTTAAGGATTAACAACTCTACTAAAGTCTTCAGCCTAAATCACAATTATTACTATCTTTTCATCATGTAAGCAGTCACAATGTCAACATTCATCAACTATAATAAGAAAGTGAGTACAGTCCCACTAGATAGAAAAACTGCCAGTTTTCAAAGCTGTGTAACTTTCTTTTTAATGTTAACTTACTTTTATGCTAGCACTGGGTATTAAAATACAAAACTATATTTGGGAAAAAAAACAAAATTAACAATAATAAAAAATTCCACACCCAAAACTCAGAAATAGCTTTTCAAATGTCCAGCATCAATCTCATGAAGTTATTGCAAAAGAGCCAGCTGTCATGTAGACATCTGGAAAACAACCACAGGCATATATCCTCTGTATCTTGTATCAGTGTATCAAAAATGTGGTTACAGAGCCAAAATCTAGCATGGCTGACTACATCATATTCAAGTTCAGGCAAAGTAAGCAAGAAAGAGTAGGTTTACGTGCTTCTGCACACATGCACATGTGCACACAAGTAGGAATATTAGCTTGAAGAGTGGAAGCTATTGCCTGTGCAGGGCTGGTAAACATACACATATGCAGAAAGCTGGGAATGAGCCATAATCCAGTGGTCAGAAAGTATATTCTCTAGAACAATGGCCACACCAGGTCAGGTGCTCTGCTCATTTGCTCCTTCCTCATTCACCCTCCTGCTCGCACAAGTTTAGTGAGACAAGTTAACATCCTGATCTATAACTAAGCTTGTATTTTTAAACAGTTCCACGACACCTCTTTACACTTTTAGAAGAAATGGGACATGTCTATACATAAAAAATGGAATTTCAGGACTTTTGACTTCTGATGTGGCTGATGAATTTATTGGTATTTTAACAAGCAAGCTAAAAGTTTGTTATTATATTGGTAATTTCCTTGACTTCAGAAAAGGAAAATGAACAGCAAATATAGACAAAAATTGCTTAAGCAAATAGCTCTTTCACTAACTGAATTTGAGGCATGTTGATTTTACTACTCAACTGCCCAACTTAGATATGCTATCATATCCTATACTCTCCACTGGTTATAGACTTTACACTTAATATAATGAATGCTATAATTTCATTGGCAAATACTATACCTAAATTGTTTTCTGTTATATATAGTGTTGTCAGTCATTAATTTTGTACTTATCTGGGAAAACACAGGTAGATATCAGCAAGGAAACCTGATGATAAAATATCCTTATTATCTAGAGTACTAGTATTAAAAAAAAACCCACTGATGTACATTCTATAGATATTATTTAAATAATATGATCTTTATGAGAAAACTAAGCTATTATGTTCAAAGATTCAAACATTATTCTTTTACAGAAACAGCTTTATTTTACACGGATTGTTTTTATTTAATACATGATGAGCACATTATTCATTGAATGGTTTAATGTCAGAACATAATGAGTTCAGCACTGTGTGTATATGCAGGGTTATGCTTCTAAGGGTACACTATTCTGCATCATGTCTATCAGGTAAGTTTTTCTGCTGGACTGAGCAAGAAGAAATCAGGGAAAATACTGGACTGTATTTTTCATTGCACCTCAGCAGCTTTCACTTGTCTGCTAATCACTCAGTGATAAAACTAGAAAAGAAGTAAACTCTGTTCCATCCATTTCTCCTCCTCCATCTAACCACTGCACTTCATTACACAGTTTCCACAACTAGAATACACATGACCTTGTGCTTCCATTTTTGAGGAAAATCCTACCCTATTGGTATTTTTGTTTGAGAGATGTCCATCAGCAGAAGAAAGGGGACAGATCTGTCTTGGGCAGCCTGAGAACCAGGTTTTGGATAGCTTCATCTGCAAGGAATAGATTACACCCTGCCATTGCAAGGCTGTGGCCTTCCCACTGTTTAGAGATTGGAGGCAATACTATGCTCCTCTTTTCTTCTGTTCTTACAGAAAAGTAGCTGATGAAGTAGCGGCAGTCATCTATGCCATAAGAGTGATACACTGGCCACAAACCACCTGCTGTACTGCTTGGCAGACTGGGATAGGTGGGTAAAAGTCTCTAAAAGGCCCCCCCAGATCTAGGCAGCTTAGTTAGGCACTAGACATGCTCCAGTCTATTCGGTATAAGAATCATAGAATCATCGAATGGTTTGGGTTGGAAGGGACCTCTGGAGGTCATCTAGTCCAACCCCCCTGCAGTGGCCAGGGACATCCCCAACTAGATCAGCTTGCCCAGAGCCCTGGCAAGCCTCGCCTTGAATGCTTCTAAGGGATGGGGCCCCAACCACCTCCCTGGGCAACCTGTTCCAGTGTTCCACCACCCTTGTGGTGAGGAACTTTTTCCTAACATCCAGTCTAAATCTACACATCTCCAATTTAAAACCATTGCCCCTTGTCCTTTCACTCCAGGCCTTTGCAAACAGGCCCTCTCCAGCCTTCTTCTAAGTTCCTTTTAGGTACTGGAAAGTCACTAGTAGGTCCCCCCAAAGCCTTCTCTTCTCCAGGCTGAACAATCCCAGCTCCCTCAGCCTGTCCTCACAGGAGAGGTGTTCCAGCCCCCTGATCATCCTCATAAGCTGCAGTTACTAAATATTCTGGGGAGAACATGAAGTGAAAAGTATTAGGATTTGTTGCAGGGAAGGGGAGTTTGTCAAGACTGTGAGATCAGGATGGCAAATAACTCTTTAGGACAGGATATTGTTAATAAAATTTGCATGCTTTTTTATTTCTTTTTTTTTTCCCCTCTCTCCTGAGCATGAGATGGGGGGGAAGGCACCATTTGTGTTACAGTTATTTGCAATCTAATTTGCCAGACCAAAGGATAGTCTGAATGATCTAATTCTCAATATACTACTGAACCGAGGTGAAATACAAATCATCTTAGAGGACCCAATAATTCTGTTTCAATTGATCAGTTTTTAGGCAGTATCCTTCAGTTGAGACTTTTCAGATAAGTAAAGTAAATTAGGTTGAAAACAAAATGCTACTTTCTGAAATGTGGATTTCACAATGTATTTTTGATCTGATAGGGCACTAGCATTTCTTCTATCTGCTTGAGGCCTACTGAGCTGCACATACTGTACTCTATCAAAGCCCAGTTCTTTGCAGCTCAGTGAATAAAATACTGCAGTTTCTCCCATTGACTGACTGAAATAAAATAATCTATGATGCATGAACAAGTCTAAATGAAATAATAATATCCTTAGCAGTGAAAAACGGATTGGTAATACAGTAATTGAGCAGATTTATTGCCATCTCCTTGAGCTAGCCTGCTGAAACAGCCTGCTATTTTATTTAATCTCATATCAGAGGAATTACTGGCTGGTAATCCATTGTTAAACATCATTTAGAATGATGGATGAAAATGTCAGCTTTTCCAACATAATCAATTCATATCTCATTAGCACATATTATTTATGATTCTCATAATGGGACCTGCAGGGGTCTCCAGGGGGAAATGGAGACCTCAGCTGTTGTTGAAATGAGATGAGATATACTGTAGCTTATGAGTTAATAACTGCATATAAAAAATACTTCCCCACAGTATTGATTGTCCTTACCATTTTACAAATGAATTGAGTGCCTTGGCTTCCCCTCTTGCTGTGTATGGCAGCTCTTCCTTCTATTCATTTTGTTGCTTATAATTCACTGAGAAAAATATTAAAAAGCATATAAGAAAGGCTATTTTACAAATAACTTTTAAGACCCTGAGGTGGGGGGAGGGGGCTGTGTAGAAGCCTTTGAATGCAAAGTAATAAGAAACACTTTACTGCTCTGTTGCTGTTTGCTAAGGACTTTGGGCACTTTCTTCCCCTCAGACCCTATGAAGACAAATCGACATATTTTTCCCACTACAGCACAGTTGCATTTTAAGGATACTTTCTACCGTATGCTGCCTCAAAGACCAATGAAAAGCAAACCTTGATTCATGGATTTAATGCAGCTGATGGTGCAGCAGTAATCATGGTCACAGTGTCAACTGCTGCCTCAATTAAACTACATTTGAGAATCATTTTATGCTTCAGCTCATAAACATCAATAAAGGAAAATGAGTAATAAATGACTGTCTAGAGTACAAAGGACCAGCTCATATTTCAGATGAAAATGAAGACAAAATGTAGCTTTTATTTGCCTGTGGAATTCCCATTAACTGCATCACTGACAGGAGGGAGTTGGATCAATAGTTGGCTGGCCGCAGAAAACAGTTTCTGGCTGTTCAGCAGCCAATGCAAAAGGAAAACTGTCATATTGTGATCTTTATCAGGTAATCTTCATTACACCAGACCAATGATATATGTATATGCTGGTCAGCTAGGGGCACTTCTAATTCCTGCTTCTATTTGTGGTCTGAGCGCAGTGCGCTCACAAATTATTTGTTTACAGCCATGAAAAACCTTCAGTGTTCATCTCTTTTATTCTTTTTATAGGTAATCCATAACCAGGAACTTTCTCCCAAGACTACTTTATTCACTCCGAATTTCTAAGAAAGCAAGAGCTGTATCAAAACTTACCTTTCTCCTCTTTAAGAGGAAAGTACCTTTTGTGGCTGTTGTTGTTGAGGTTTGACTGAAAGATTTACTGTGTATCCTTCAGTAAGTTCTTGGAGGGTAGCTGTGCCTTATTATGAGCATTTCTGGGCTTATTTGAACAAAGGCTAGCTGTGAAGGAAGAAACCCCACTCTTTCAGATCTATTAGCTTTCTAGGTGGCAGCCTGGCAAACTAGATGTGAAACATGATCATCTCCTATTTTTCCCCACCCCAGATCCACAGAGCATAGATCTTTTACTCCTTTGCAGTGCTCTGTAATTCATATAGCTTCACCTCAAGTGTATGCAAGGTGAGAATCTGTACATACAAGCCAGCAGCTCTGACTCAGTTGCCACATGGCTCTTGGAAGAGCAGGGTTTCTGAGTACAGCACAGATTTTTAAAGCATTACCACCTACAAATCCAAAATAGGGGGGGGAATTACTTTCTCTTTGTGCAATAATAACAGAAATTAAATTATCAAAACCTCTACTCTGATCTTAAAGCAACCACATTACTTTTACACTTATTCATTACTCTTTTCTCGTGAACTACTGTTATTTAATGTTTCTCTCTCTGATTTCCTGTTTTACTCTGACATTGTGAAATTAAATTTTCCACTATGGAATTTAATACCAAGCACTAAAGAATAAAATAAAATAAAATAAATTACAGCTCACAGCCAATAATGAGATTTCCTTCCAAAACTTTTAAGTTGTTACAATCAAAATATAATTATAATGCAGAATGATGTTTGACCTGCAAAGTATGCATCTGCATTTCAGGATGATAATTAAAGCTGCTGGTTTTATGCACAAAATGGACCTCATTGCTGCTCCTAAAAGTTATCCCTTTCCCCTTCCCCCTCTCTCAGTCCTTGGATTCTGCCCTTCATCCTCATTCTCCTTACCCTGTCACCTTCACCTCTGTTTGTTTTTGATGTTTTCCCTCTTCTTCTCCAGTTCCTTCCCAGTCTCTACTTATAATCCTGCCTCCCACCTTTCCTGCTACACATTTCACTTATTATAGCAACACAGAATAGTTAAGATGACAATAAAAAATATGTATACCATATGTGTTTACAGTAACTGCCTATTAGCACATTTTCCCTCAACATCATCTCATTTCAGTCTCCTCAGTTACCTTTAGTTCCTCTTCATCCTGTCTTCTGGCTGCTTATCCCAGCAAACCTCTAGTCTTATATACCACGTATTTATTCTCCCCAACAGGCTTGTTTGCACTGTTAGTAGCTTTCCACAAAACCTTAATCTCTCCTGCCTCTTCAGATCCTTTTCCAGTCCACCTCACCCTTCATGTCTCCCTTTACTGCCCTAACTTTCTTCTGCTTTTTATGCCTTCATGCACCTCACAAACACTTCCTCCAAAACTTGTCACAATAAGCTGATTCCTCCGTTCTCCCTTGCTTTTCATGCTGTTTCCTGCTTTCCATTCTCTTTTTTCAAACTAGCTTTCCACCAGTTCATTCTGTTTGTTCTGGATGAGATGGCTGAAAATAATACAAGGTGGTACCATCTTTTCAAGAGGCAGGTTATTTCCAGGGGCAAAGCTAGTGATTAGTTGGCAAAGGTAGTGATTAGACTAGTTGGTCTAGTGATTGGCATCCCTGCTCAGTGTGGGGAGGTTGGAATTAGATGATCTTTAGGGTCCCTTCCAACTTGGCCATTCTATGATTCTATGATGATTCTAGCAGGTGATGGTGGCCATCTCAGCAGACAGCAGCCTGGAGGTGACACCTCTGATGAATAAATAGAACTTTGTGAATTTTGGTGCCAGAATCAAAGTTGATGTTACAATGACCTCAGAAGACATTAAAATTCATGTTCACAGCATTCTCATGAACTTGCACAGTTTTACACCTAAACCACATTCTGGTTTTGCAGAGTGTATCTCTTTAGAAATGGCAGTGATCATGTGTTAGTCTTCATATTGATAACCAGCACATTTTAGGGCAGCAGCAGGTGTCACACATAGGAATATGGAAAAGATTACTAACTATAAGCTTTTAAACTTTTAATTTGCAGGGGAAAAATCATATTACTAAAATATTATCAGCATTTTAATATTATTTTACTCTATTTTATATTATTTATTATTAGTCTATTTATTATTTTAGACTATTTTAGTCTAAACAGTTTTACATTTTATGGATTTTTTTAATATACTATTATTACAGTACATTTTAACCTACTGAAGTCTCAGTTTTCCATAACAGAAAGCGGAGATTTTGTTGAAAAAGTCTACCCAGCCTAAGTTATCTGTAATAACACTACTACAGAGAATTATGGAGTCTAACAGATAACAAAAGGACTATTTTTCACACACATGGTGATAAAGAGATAATATTCTGAGAAAATTTCCAGACTGGGAAAAAATCATAGATATATTAGTGCATTTCTCCGTAGCTAAAGATACTCCTACAAAATTAACTTTTTAAAATACAGAGTTTTAGTTTCAGTCCAAATCTCAGCACTGAACTTAGAACAGAAATGAAGATAAGTATCATCAAAAAAACACAGAAGTCAGGACATAATGGTGGTTTTTTTCTGAGTATTCCTTCTCTAAAATCCTTTTTCATCAAAAGTATGAAAATGACATTTGAGTAATTTCATTCTCATTCATCTTTCTCAAGGGAGGGAAAACAAAATAAAAGGACATAGTTTATATCGTGTTCTCTCCCACACAAAACTTCAGTTTTCTGGATTTGTCATTCTCTTTCCTGAAAAAAATGCTTCCAGATCCCAAAGACTTGTTCAGTTACAACAACATTGAGACAGATACTGCTCTTGGCAGTTCACATAAGACAGTTGTAAAAATGTCATTGGATGCTGCCCTCAAGCTTACCCAACCCTTTTCAACAAGGCTACCACCACCGGAGCCCATCTGCTGTTCATATCAGTAAGAAATACATGAGCAAGAGGAGGCAGTCTAGCTTTTCCAGCAGGAAGAATGTTTTCCTCAAACACTCAGATTTTTTTTCAAAAATAATGTGTTTCACTGAATTCGATTTTGCCAACTCTCTAAAGACTTCCAAACAACTTGATGGTTCAATGATGTTGTTCCTGGCTCTAGGACAATTGCGCTTTGCCAGCAAATAAGTGACTTCCAAGGAATATGAAATTCAACTTCAAAAAATATGGAATAATTTTACTCTGATCTTTTCAGTCAAATTTCCTTTTTTTAGTCAAGCAAAAGGCAAATCAAAAAGCATCAACAGGGCATCAATTCCTGAAAGGAAAATCTAGTCAGCACAGATCGCAGCAACCCAACAATTAAAACCAAATGTCAATCTTCCACGAAGGGGGAACAAGGTTTTAAATGAGTACAAATTGAAAATATTGTGAAATAAAAAAATGCAAAAAGGAAGTAGGATATGTTTCAGCATGTGTAGGATGAGGGGTGGGGTCAGCCAGATGAAATGGAATAATGTATTATTCCTTTGTGGGATGTTGTGTTATTCTTTGATAAAGACTTCAGGGCATTGCTATTTTTCATCATTTGTTATATGGCTTATAATTAATGCTGGGTTACTGCTTTATCATAAGGCTACAGAAATAAAGGCATGTGCTTTTTCTTTTAATTAATTTTGGTGAAATTGAATGAGTGAAAGGAGAACCTGATGGTGAGCTCTGACAACACTAAACAATTGCCCTGGACATGTTCAGTCCACATTTAAGATGCAGATGAATAGTATTTTAAGGTATGGTTAATGTGATAAAGTTTTTATAAATATTCTCCAGATGGTTGGAGAGTTTAGTAGTATTTCACTAAATATTTGTGCTAAAATATTATTGTCTGCACTAGGAAAAACAAACAATACAGTAACAAGCTTGATAATTATATTCATTAAATACACTATCTGTATGAGCCCATGATATTTTAGATATAATTTAGGACAAGTGTCTTATCTCTCTGACTTTGTAAATAAATATTCTAAGTAAAAACACTTAAATATAAATATTTACTACACTTTACTCTCTCTATAAATTAGTTTCTGGCTTCTCCACCCCTTTTTGCACTTAGTAGATATGTATTTTGTTATATTGAATGAAAGTACAAGTATGCACTGCTTTCTGCTAGGAACTATGAAGAGCATGTAGCTAATATATCACATTGAATGAAAGACTTCATAAATCAGTTATCCAAGGGATCATACAATGCTTTTAGGAATTTCCAAAGAGTCATAAAAACTATAAATCAATGTATTTTTGATTAATCAACTCACAAAGTCAGCATTTGGCAATAGTTATCTGTTGTGTCCTTCTTACTTAGACACGCACTAGGGAGAGACCTATCATCTGTCAGAAGGAGGTTTAAGCAAGGAAATAGGGGAAAAAAACCTACTACACTATTGTACATATCTACATGACTCCCAATATCTGCTGCAATGGGGAAGATCTTAAGGTGTGCAACAATATGACCTACAGTCTAGAATTTACAGTGGAAATAACGGAGGTTTTGAATGGTGAAGTAAAAGAGCAAGCAATTCCTAATTCTGAGAAAGGTTACAGAGTGCTAAACAAGCACCAAATTAAACACATGGTCAAATCTTTCTACCAGCTCATCAAGTTCTTTAGACAAACTGAGCACTGAAGTCAATAAGATAGCTCCCTTTCTCTGGATCTAACACTATATGGATAAAAGAGAGCAGAATCTCAGATTTGCCTGTCTTGAAGTCTGCATGCCTACATTTAGCAAGGAATCACCACAGATTCATTTTTCCAAAGAAAATGCTGTTGAAGAGTGAAATCCCATGCACATCATAAAAGACATTTGACATCAATATTTAATTTTATTAGTTATACTACAGGTACTCTAGGGAACCTGATAGAAAGCTTTCTTAGTATTGATTAGAACTCAGGAATCCCACTGCACAATGTTCAAAAAAATTATTCAATTACAATTAATTTTTCAATTCAGAATAATTTCAAATTTATCATGAAAGTTAATAAAAGTATATAAATTTGGAACACACTGGGATTTAAAATTTTGAGATGGAAATACTAATTGGAAATTACTATGATTTTAATTTGCATAATCAGCCTTTTTAATTCATTCTATTTGCCAGTACAAGATAACGGTAATGATGTGTTTTTAATGTTTTGTGAAAACTTCAGAATTACCTCTTTCATGTGCATAATGGTGAAAGATTACTATTAGTGATACTGTGCTTTCTCATTTTCACACAAAGGAGATTTAAAAGCAACAGTAATGAACAAATTGCTAATCAAAATGCAATGAATACATAAGAGTCAATATATCTAAGGTTGAAAAAAAATCATTCTATCAGCTTTGTCATGTCATAAGCCTCTAGACCTCTATCTTGTCTGTGGCATGCAAGGGGTTCCTTTGGGCTATCCTCAATTTATAAATGTTGTTTACTTAATTATTTTCAGTACTCTATGGTTCCAATAAGGAATTGCCTAAAACAAATGTGTCTATGCAGGAATTAGGATCCAAAACAGATAACAATGCTTTTATCTTCAAAGTCTCATGAAACCCAAAGTAGAACAAATTACAAATCTTTTTCAAGAGCAATGATGTTAAAGCTCACAGTTACCCAGATTTAACTAAGTTATGTGAAAACATCTGATGTTTTTTATGACATGCAATGCTGTTGTGGCAGATTTAGAGCAGTGTATAACAATAGTCACTGGCATTCAAACATTCAGTGTTGGAAACAGTTGTTTGCTTTTTACTATAGAAAAATTCAGAGATACAGATTATTTCTATATTGCTGGCAGTGGAAAACTGTTTCAAGACTTTTCCCACCTATTTCAGGTAGCTCAGAAAACAGATCAAGCAAGAGACCCAAACAAGTAAAAAAAACTAAAAATAAGAGTTTTGCAGATTTCCAAAAAGGAAAGCTAGCAGGAGTTCAGGGACTCCTACTGAACACCTGTAATTTTAAACTTCTCCTTATTAATCCTGCAATCCTATTCAAAGATTCACTTCCCCATAACAACATCAGAATTTAGTTTGAGGATTAGAGTGATTGTCTGAGATTTCTTGCTCCAGACCTTGCCTTGTCTCATTGCTCAGTCCTCACAGTCCTTTAGTTTAGAAGAACTAAATAACAGTTTTGTGCAGCTGAACTAGCTGGTTCCAGACAAATGACTTAACAGAAAATTATGACTATGTAAAGCTTGTGGCACTTCATCCAGTCCATGAAGGCAAGCTGCATGATAATTTGCAATATTTGACCAAGACATTTGGAAAACTTGGATTCCCATAGTTGGTAATTCACCATATTTATGCAGCTCAGGTTTTTTTCCACTTTAATTTCAAAAATGTTGAGTTATAGCCTACAAGAACTGAAAGATCAGCAGTTTTCAAGGAGATAGTCAGTTATGGAGAGCAGATTTAAGAGGAGTGAATAAACAAAGAATTTTACTTTAGTAAAATTCGCAGCAGGTAGTGAAGAACCATTCGCTCATCTGCACATTTTATTACAGTAGTTTGAGGTTTTAGGCTTACATTTGGTGTTTTTTTTATAACTATGCATCAATTTCTGATACCATATCTTGGACTAGATGACCTCCAGAGGTCCCTTCCAACCCAAACCATTCTATGATTCTATGATCTTTTATTTCAAAACACAAAATTTTGTTGACAACATCGTAGGGAACAAAAAAAGACCTGAAATCTACATTTTCAAAATAGTTTAATTTGGTTAAGATATAGTCTAAATTAAATAAAATTATTACCAGATAATGTGAAGGATTCTACTGTTGGTTTAAGGAAATTCTCTAAAGACTCAATGATTAATTAGCAGCTGAAAAAGAAAATGAACAAATGTAGACTGGAAATTGATTCACTTTTATTCAGGAGGAATTGTTAGGAGGAAGCTCTTTGGGAACAGGAGATGATGATATTTGAGGTCTTCTCTTTCTTTTTTTCTTTTTTCTAGTTTACCTAAAGTGAACATGTGTGGAAAGTTTTTCAAAGCAATGTTTTGGATGAAGAATATGCATAAAGCTGCTAAGCAAGTAAAAACCTGGCATGTAGATAAAAATCTGACAGCATGTTTAAAAAGGCAGTCTTGCATGTCTGAGTATAATATAGCATAGACAGAAGTGCATATCAAAGAGCACAGTGGGGCAAGGATTTCATAGTGCTATTCTTCCTGTGCACTGGGCAGGGACTTTTCATTTCACACATCATCATTCACAGTTTGCTGCAGTGACTCAACACAGTCAGAACATGTCTACAACACACCAAGTGAAATATTTCAGTGTGGTTTTCCTTTGGAAAATGAGGGACATGGGATTTTTATTTCAATTACCTTATGTTACAGTAGGAAGGAGGAGGGAAAGAGAGAATCATGCTTTCTGGTTTGGCAAAAGAACAACCATATCCAAAGCATGTTCTAAAAACCACTGTCAGTCAGGACACAAATAGGTATTTAAAGGTAGAAACAACAAACATTACTGGACAGAGACGAAATTTGCTGGCCAGTCTTACTCCTTTTCTGATAGCCACTAATACACTGGTTTAAAAAAACACAAACAAACACCACAAACAACAAAAAAAACCCCTGTCCTGTGATCCTATAATAAAAAGCAATTTGTGAGTTGACAGCAATAAGAAGGTTACATCTTGCCATTTTCACCCAGGACAATACAAGTGTTGTTTAGAGGAAAGAAAAAAAAATTGTGACTAAAAAGGTAAAAATAACCTCTAGTCAGACAAAATACAGTTTGTGTATTCTGAGTCTGAGTTCTCTTCCTTCTCATCCCCAATCCATCCTAGTCAATATCTGGTATGATTAGCAGTGAAAGTCATTGCTGTAGTTCATGGAAGACAGCATTAACTTTTTTGCAGCATGAATAGCCAGCCCAAGGCAAAGGACATTATACTATGGTCATGAAAAAACAGGTTAAAGCACAGGATTTTAATAAGAAAACTTCTAGCAGAGCCTGTATCAGAACAGGTGTTTCAGTTTTTGTATGGTTGTCATGTGTTGTGGTTGTAGCTGACTGCAGTACCTTTGCGGTTCTTCATGCCATCTTAAATTAGATTTTGAAAGACAGATATGAAACAGTGACCTACTAGTGACTTTCCAGTACTTAAAGGGAACTTACAAGAAGGCTGCAGAGGGCCTGTTTGCAAAGGCCTGCAGTGAAAGGACAAGGGGGAATGGTTTTAAACTGGAGAGGAGGAGATTTAAATTGGACATTAGGAAGAAGTTCCTCACCACAAGGGTGGTGGAACACTGGAACAGGTTGCCCAGGGAGGTGGTTGAGGCCCCATCCCTGGAGGCATTCAAGGTGAGGCTTGACAGGGCTCTGGGCAACCTGATCTAGTTGGGGATGTCCCTGCCCACTGCAGGGGGGTTGGACTAGGTGACCTCCAGAGGTTCCTTCCAACCCTAACCATTCTATGATTCTATGATTCTATATCAGAAGCAATTTAACATGCACCACATTCATAACAACACACATTTGAACCATTGCTAGATGGAAGGTTGTAATAGCCAAAAAATCCCAAAGCCCAAATCCAGAGCAAATTCTAGTTGCCTTTTTAAGAAAGTAACCTCTGACCTATTTATACTCCAGTGGAGGACTTAGACCAAAGAGGTGTAAACTGATATAAGTCAAGAATTAGATACCACAGAATTTTTGTCTACTGTCTCAACTTATTCTTTTCCTCTTGATAAAACACAACCTAGAATGCAGTGATGATAAATGCTTACATGCATTATGACCTTCTGGTTTCAAGGAAAGCTTTCAAAAACTACTAATGAACAATACATTTTCTTTGACCCTTACTGAGAAAAAATTATTTCTCATACATATATATGAACTTCCCAAAATCTAAAAACATATGATAACAAATATGATATTCCTCAATGTGTCTCCAAGAAAAAAAATTACTTTAATCTGAAAAAAACCACTTGCAATGCAAAGACTGTAGACATTTGCTCCTTCCCAGATAAATTCCACAGAAAGTATATTCCTCTGTAATTTCAATATATTTTAATTTTGCATATACTTGCACAGAATAATTGCAAACACATAGGAATTCATTTTATGTGATGTATAATTTGTGATGATTCCCTGTAGAGCCTGGTTCAATGCAGCAGTGCAAGGCTTTCCATGCATTTACGATCATAAGCAAGTGAGAGAACTGTGGAACTGATACTGAGGAATCCTCCTCCTGGTCCCACAGTGGGTTCTCAACCCCAGACCCCCAGTCAGCAAACTGTCACACATGTGCATGTTGCTAAAGTGGAGGGATAGCAGGACAAGTTCATTGTTTCAATCCTTCCTTTTTCTCTAGCAAGCTCAAGGTTGATTTTATACTGTCCTCCATCCAAAGCAAGGCAGTGCAGGTAAAAGCATTACTGGGTTGATTTGGTAGCACTTTCATGCTCTCTTCAGAGAGCTGAGAGCTAATCCAGTTTGAGAGAGAAATTTTTACATCACTTACCAGCTTACTGATTTTTAAACATAGTGTTAAGTGTATAAAACAGAATTATTCAATATAATACTTTATTTTATTTTACTAACAAGAAAACAGGATTGAAGTCTGAGTTTTATAAGAAGCTCTTGCTTGCCACACTACCAGGTGCCAAAGGTTAACAGTACTCTGCTCTTTAAAACACCTTGGAGATGTCAGAAAAGCTGAAACCCTTAGAGATTTGAGATGCTTCCACTTGAAAGTCTATCCAAATAGTGATTAATTGCTGGTTATTTCAACAGTGAAAAATACCTACCTGTAACTTAATAAATGCCCATTAGTGAAAGGCATGTTTTAGCAGAGATATTCTGAGCTTGTAATTCACATATACCATATGCACTTCAATATTACAATCACTAGGGAAAATATTTTTCATAAAATTAAAATACTATCTCTGTCTCAGTAGTTAAGCCCACACTGCATTCATGCAATGTCAAATACTTTCATTTTTCTAATTTATTTTTTTTTTTTGCATTGCATAGAACATTTCAGTGTTAAATCCATTTGCACTGGTTTTCCAGATTTTAGGAGCTCATTCTCTCGACTGCTGGGTTTTGGTGGTTGTTGTTTTTTTTTATTTTAAGCAAAATGGAGAGAATTCCCTTCTCAGAGTAACACACACTTTGAGTGCAGCCCTGCTCTTCTAGGTTGATACAATGCTGCCATCACATGGTCCACATCTAGTACAGCGCTTGGGAAGGAGAAGGTTTCCAACTCTCCACAGCTGCACTCCAACCAAATACTCAATTGTACAGAACTTTACTATGCACACAGATACTTAACAGCTAGGTACTGGCGATGCCTATCATAAATCTAATCAGATTTAGTGGGGGGTTTTGTAATTTAGAACTATTTCTGTCTCTTAAGATTGTCAAGGAAAAGATGATAATAATACAAAACACATATCCCAGCTGCTGAAAACAGAACATAGGCACAGTAACTTCATGGTAATAGTGAAGTGGGGTTAACAAAGTCAGTAGCAACATGACAGCAGGCACATCCCTGGATATCAAGCACTTGTAGAATTACAGGTAGCATGAATCTTTTCTAAAACATCTAATTTAAAAGACCTCCTCCTCACGACCACCCATGCCTTACTTTAGGTATGTGGCATTACTGTGACAAGGTAGCATGATAGATTTTCTTTATTCACCACAAAATATGGGACAGATTGAATCAAACCTTTGTAAAACAAGTACTGTAAAAAGTTATTAGCTCTGAATTCACAGCTGTAAGAAACTAAGGATGTGTCTATTTGAAACAATGATTCCCAAATCCTTCTAAAATCATTCGCAGGACTGCAGACAACCATATGAGGATTACAGAAATCCTGCAATAGAGAATTTATCCAGAAAGAGAAATGAAGACTAAAGAGAATCTAGACAGTCAGCTCAGGTACCAGAAATAAGTATTTGATCAAATGGATCCCATCTTCCATCTGTACAAAAACTAATTACAAAGCACATAAAGAGATGGCAAAATGTTCCTGCTTTCTGCTTCATGTCTGATACTTTCCTTGCTAAGGATACAGTTACAAAAGACTTTGTGGCCTTGTAACACAAGTGAGGAGATACTGATGCAATTAAGAAAAGTTGGTATTTGTTAACGGATAGGAAAGTTTGCTGCATGCATTGCTAAGTACTTTACAGAGAGATGTGCTTCCTCAGTTACTCGGGGAAAATTGTCTGATGTAAGCCAGCACAGAAATTGAAGGGTTACTAAAGTATTTTTCTTTTAAAATAAATATCATAGCCTCTACGAGCAAACTTCTTGAAACAGTCTCATTTCTTGTGTGTTTTTGTGGCAGCTGAAGAGACAACTCTAGTATTAGCACAACACTATGGTAATCCTTCAACTATTCCAGCAAGTTATATGACTTTGTGTTCCAAAATTCACCAACAATTTTATCTTTCCAGGATATACAGCTCTTATTTGAAATCAGGTGACATTTAAAGACTTGGTTGAAAGAGACATTTTTCATTGAACATTGTTGTGGCAAAGCATAGAAATGCCAAGATGTTTCAAACAGTTCTTTGTTAGTTTGAAGTTGAAAGGAGTATAATCTATTGGCTACTTAGTTATTTTTGAGACAGCAATTAACTGCATTAGGAATATCTGGGTGGGAGAAAAGGAAAATCTGTACTAAAATCGAATGGTTTGTACTTTAACAATGTACCATCATTTGTTCATAGCATCAATAACCTTAACTTTAACACACATCACTCTGTCTAAAAGTTAATGGAAAATGAGAATTGCCTAGCACACCTATTGGAAACTGCAGCCACAGTTTCTTTAACTGAAGGCCAACTCACCATCTTAATAAAAATTTCACTCACTTTTTCCAATCTCTCACAAGAATTTTTTCAGCTTCAGAAACATGTGGATGGTCCTCCTCCACATCCAGAAGTGAAGAGATCAAGAAGATATATGCAGGTATTATGAGCTGCTTTGTGCATTAGGTTAAAGTGTACCTGGACAGTTTTCAAGGTTTTCACAGGTGATTATGCAGATGGAGAAGAAATGCCAGTGATAGACTACTGCAGTGACAGACTAGTGCTTCTCATTTCTTTGTCATTTCTACTTTCTCCTTAAAATGCTCTAAGCTTTCACAGTCATAAATTTTCATAACTGCACTTACAGGCACTATCATATATTTGTAAAGATGAAGTTACAATACAATACTGATACTTTTTTCCTACTGTAAATGTAAACTACAAAAAAGATACCATGATAAAGCAGAATAAATTAGCCTGGATTTCATTCATGTTATCCACATAACTGATTAGCAAGTAGATACTCAGCTGAGACTATGTGAAAGCTTACTTCAGGGCTGCTGAATTAGGAAGGGACCTCTTATTCTGGTTCATTCTCTCAATCTTTTTAAAGTTGGATAACTTATTATGTCTATTCCTACCTCAAACAGAGCAGTGAAAATAACATTTTCTTATTTTCTTATGTAAATAGACTGGACAGATTACAGGAATCTTGCTAAATATTGATTTTGTGAAGTCAGAAGTTCAAGACATAGTTGTTTGAATTGTATTGAGCAGTGACTTGCATATTGATTTTCAAAAGTGAAGGTGTAATGGTATGTTAAAACAATATGCTCCATATTAAATAAAGATTACAAGCATAAGGTAACTAGACTATATTTCTGATGTCAGGTAAAACATATCTTTGAGATAAAAAATGGATTATACACTTCCTTAAAACACTGCTTAAATTTTGTCCTATATTTCCTTCTTCTAAAACAAACCATCTACACCAAACATACCAGTAAATCCAAAGAGCATCACTTGAAGTATATTCTGGGTAAAGCCCTGTAACCTCACCTATCCCTGTGATCCCATTAAGTGGCCCCCAGAATCCAGACACATTAACATTATCCTATTGCATGGTGCTACATCTTCAGGTCATACGGACCTATATACCAAACTTCCTGTACTAGGGCCCTGGCCCAGCACAGGGAGAAGGAGAATAAATAATGTGCTTCACTATTTCAGTGACTGTTCTTTTATCAGATAAGCCTAGCCAGTAAGTGCATTGATAAGTGGCCTGGGCCAGGCTCCTTTCCTGCCCTCCTACTGTGAGGAGAGATAATAGATCCATTTTATTGTACTTATCCCACACAGCCTAGCCTTTAATTACCCAAAAGAAGTATAGAGGATCCTGTTCTTCCTCTTTCCTGCTCTTTTTTTCACTCTTTCTCTCTCACATGCTTTGATCTGATCCCAACTTGTCTTGAATAAGTCACATAAGTTAGAAGCTTCCTATAACAATGCCTATTGTCATAAATACAGTGGTTTAGCCCACAAGATTTTTATTATTTTATTAAAGTACATTTTGAACATTTGAGTACAGCATTTTGCTGCAGAGGGCCTGTTTGCAAAGGCCTGCAGTGAAAGGACAAGGGGCAATGGTTTTAAACTGGAGAGGAGATTTAAATTGAACATTAGGAAGAAGTTCCTCACCACAAGGGTGGTGGAACACTGGAACAGGTTGCCCAGGGAGGTGGTTGAGGCCCCATCCCTGGAGGCATTCCAGGTGAGGCTTGACAGGGCTCTGGGCAACCTGATCTAGTTGGGGATGTCCCTGCCCAGTGCAGGGGGTTGGACTAGTTGACATCCAGAGGTCCCTTCCAACCCTAACCATTCTATGATTCTATGATTCTATGATTCTATAGTAAATCCATTTTTATCTTCTTGTATTTTAACTTCCTGTCTTTATTTGTAAGTGTTGCAGTTCATGCAGTTTTCATTGAAGCTTTTCTCCCTGGGTACCAGAGCATAACTTAAGAAAGTTGTTAGTGTTTAACACATATTCTTAACTATATGCTGTCTGTTATTAGTTTTTTGTAGGTTTAGCTCAAGCCATAATGTTAAAAACTGTTAAGTAATATTTGGATGGGATTTTTTTGTGCTGCTGCAGAGGGACCTGGATGGGCTATATCAGTGGGCTGAGGCTGGTGGGATGAGATTCAACATGGCCAAGTGCTGGGTCCTACACTTCAGTCACAACAAAGCCATGCAATGCTACAAGCTTGAAGAAGAGTGGTTAGATTGCTGCCTGGCAGAGAAGGACCTGGGGGTGTTGGTCAACAGTCAACTGAACCATGAGCCAGCAGTGTGCCCAGGTGGACAAGAAAGCTGACAGCATCCTGGCCTGTATCAAAAATAGTGTGACTGCTAGTACCAGAGAAGTGATCATTCCCCTGTACTCAGCACTGGTGAGGCCACACCTCAAATACTGTGTTCAGTTTTGGGCCCCTCATTACAACAAAGATGCAGAGGCATTAGAAGGTGTCCAGAGAAGGGCAACAAAGCTAGTGAGGAGTCTGGAGAATAAGTCTTATGAAGAGTGACTGAGGGAACTGGGATTGTACAGTCTAAGGAAGAGGAGGCTCGGGGGAGAGCTCATCTCTCTCTACAACTACCTGAAAGGAGGTTGTAGTGAGATGGGTTTGGTCTCTTCTCCCAGGTTACCCACCAGAGGACAAGAGGAAATGGCCTCAAATTGCACCAGGGGAGGTTTAGATTGGATGTTAAGAAAAATTTCTTAACTGAAAGGGTTGTTAGGCATTGAAACAGGCTGCCCAGGGACATGGTGGAGTCACCGTCCCCAGAGGTGCTTAAGAAACATATATGTGTAGTACTTAGTGATATGTTTTAATGGCATGTTGGTGATAGGTAGATGGTTGGATTTGATGATCTTAGAGATCTCTTCCAACCTTAATGATTTTGTGATTTGTGACTCCATGACAATTTTAAGAAGCCTTTGAAATAAGTGACGGAAGCCAACACAGTCATAAGTTCTGCATTTGAACAGGAATCTATACATACTGCTGAAGAGCTCTGTATAAAACCACTGCTGGCTGTACAGAACTAAAGCAACTAGCTTCTGTTCCTGAAAATATTCTTAAGCATGTATGGCTAGGCTTCGTGAACGAAGATCCAGGGAGGGCTCCACCCATACTCCTCCTCAGCGCCTTTTCCAAGCGCGCTGATAAAAAGAGGAGAGCAGATAGCACCCTCGATTCTGCCCAATGGATTTTTTTAGGTGAGACACAGCATGTGCAGAGCTGGACCCACCCTTTAGTCCTAAGGTTCATCTGCCAGGGCCTAGCAAGCTTGGACGCTGGCAGCAAAGTCCTTAGGATGGAGGTTTTATTAGAGTGTCCTTCTCTTAGATGGAAGGCCTTACAGGGCTAAATGAGCTCCATCTGCCCAGGTTTGGAATTAGAGTTGTCCTTCTCCTAGGATGACTGCCAGAAGGCTAATGAGCACATCCTACCCATCCAAGGATTATAGGAACATGGGTATCACTCCCCACACTTTCCCGTGGGCAATGAGTTTAACGCTCCCTCTGCTATCGGCACAGTTATCGCACCAGGGGCCACAGGAGACCACGAGTGATTTTCAGACAGTGCCTGATTAAGCATGTGCTGAATGAAAAACTGGTAATACAGAACTTAGCAGAAGCCTTGCCATTGGCATAACTGGGAGGACACCTTCCACATATCCAAGCATTTGCAGGAGGAGTATACTGGGTAAATGCTGTGTTACTTTCCCTCATATTAATGTGAAACAACCACTTTTGTTCTAGTTCATAACCTTTAATGTAAGAGAGTCTTACAGTAATGTCATGTGCTTCCTGTCATTCCAGGCATTCAAAGTTTTAAGTATTGTTTTTCTGTTCTTGTCCTTCAGCCCTTGTTCTACAGAAACCAGATGCACGGCACAGGCAACAAGCTCTAGCTGAGTTTAGAAGATACTTAGAAAACCAGACGTAACTGTAGCAGTTTAAAAGCCTTGACCTTTGGTTGGAGTACCACTCAAACTAAATCTGGTAACATTTTTTCAAAATAAATATTTTGAGAAGGCCCTGTAAGGGTGTGCTTCATTCTGATTAATTTATGCAACAACAAGGCAGTCTTTTTAATTGCTAGTGATTAGTGAACTTTCTAAATCTGTAAAACTTCAGCAGGCTTAAGCTGCCAGTGTCTATTTTTACACCACAGCTTTCATTTAAAAGAAAAGCAAATGTATCAGTCTGCAGCTGGCGATGCTGTAAACATAAAAAAACCCAGCTTTTATTCCACCTACAGTCCAGTAGGAGTGTGTCCCCACATCATGGCTTAAGGACTAAGTTGCAGTCTGCTCCAAACAGAAAGAAAAAAACTAAGATTTTTTATTATTATTCTTTCAATTTTTTATTTTGCTTATAATCAGAGCATTACCTAGTGATCAACTATCTCTAGCTAAAATCTTGACACAAACTTATCTAGAGAGCAATGATCTAACCAGAGGAGAAGTGAGGGAGAGTGAGAAGAAGGAAGTTTTACTTATGCTTTCATTTTACTATCTGATTATGAACACTGGTTTGTTCCTGAATCTGATTAAACACTGCTAGTGTAGGGTACAGTGACTATACCTATTCTCCAGCACAAGTTCTGGAAATTGGAAAATTAAATGCAAACAAATTATGTGATGCCATTATGCTCTCAACTGGAGCTCCTCTTAGATAGGCTATGTACTAATGCATTGGGGCACACAAAAAGAGCCCCAAGCATTGGCAGTCTGAATGGAGAAGTTGAGGGGAACTGGTATGACATCGGTGTAAAAGGCAGGAGAATTAGAGCTCTTTTGTTAAAGTACTTCCATATCCTGACCATATCCTTGCCTTTTCATATCTGCTCCATGTTTCCTTTTCAGAGCAAATTTAGGTCATCACCAGCCAGAGGAGCAGGGCTTTCTCCAGAGCTGGATCAGGCTGCTCTGAGCCTCCTCCAGCTGCTTTAAATGGGACAGAGTTCCCAGTCTCCTTGGGCAAATCGTCTCAGTACATAACCACTCCTACACAAAGAAAACTGAGGTTAAATACAGGTGAAACTTCTCTAGCTGCAGCTTGTGTCTGCTGCTTGTCCCATCACTGTGCACCTCAGAGAAAAGTCTGGCTCCACTTTCTCTAAAACCCCCCAAAAGTTTGTGTAGACACCACTAATGTCTTCCATTTGGCATCTTTTTTCCAGCCTCAAGAAATTTGGTTCTCCCAGCCCCTGCTTGTATGTTGTGTTCTCCAGCCCTCTGGGCTCCCTGCTGCAGTTCATCAGAGTCCCTGCTGCACTGGGAAGGTTCAAAAGTGGCTATACTCCAAACACAGCTTCACAAGAGCTAAATTGTTGGGAAACATCACTTTTCTCAAACTGCCAGCCACCCAGGTCCACACAGTTTCCCAAATTATTTTCTAAAAAGCTGATTTCAAGCAAGCCATAGAGCACTTATAAAGCATGAAACCAAAACAATAACCTCCTTAGTACAGGCTGAATTCTATGATTTTTTTTTTCATATTCAACCATAAAACTATTTATTTTAGATAAAATTTTGCTAGACAATGGATTTTGTCCACACTAGTGCCAGAAGCTGCATGATGTTCTAGAATATTTTCTATTTTTCACTTAAGTATTTTTTAATTGATAATCAAAAGAGTTTCTATACCCAGATAATAACATTTCTAGACACACTGACAGATATTTATGTATTTCATGTTATAAAAGTCCATATTAAATTCAGAAAACTCTCCTGTTCTGCTTACAACCCCAAATCTTCCTACAGAAATTCTAGCAATGAGTAAACAGTAAAAGCACCTCTCCACAATGCCACTGTGCACAGCAAGCACTGAGTGGATGCAGTGAGCATTCTTTCTTGCCCAAATGACTCCAGGTTTCACATCTTGGACAGTTCATCTTTTGCAGTCACAGCTACTCTGAACAGGAACAGCTGACTCCTCAATAAAATTGCAAGACTTTGGGGAAAAAAAGTATACAAAAGTGTTTAAAATCTAACTCAAATTTCTGAGGCAATTCTTTCTTACAAAGCAGAAACTGAGAAGGCAGCCTTAAAATTAGCAAAAGGATATCCTTGAAACACAGTTTCACCCAAGAAGTGGAAGCCTTTAAAGCTCTATTGAGGGCAATACCTGTGGCAAGCTGAAGGAATGAGCTATGTTTGTTCAGAGCTGTGTTACAAGAGGTTGTCTACAAAGGCAGAAAACAAGGGTGAAAAAATCAAGTAGTGGCAAAAATTAACTGCTCTCAGAGAAAATGCTGCAGAAGCTTTGGAAGGAATGGTGAGTGTCACAGCATTAATCCACTAAGACTGGAAAAGGACATTTTTTCCAAGAATAAAGCTAGAATCAAGAAGTACAATAAAACCTAGCTTAGACTTGAATAAGTTGTCAGGAGCTGCTGGTGAAAGCTGACTGACAAGGGGGCAGTGAATGATGCAGAGAAAATGCTGCAGGATGGTTGGCTTCTCCAAAGCCTAGCAAATGTTGCAAAGGAAAGGTTAAGTGTTAGGAATTTGCGTGTGTAAACCTTTATTGCTTTTGCCTTTTCCTTTGCATGCTATGTACCTTTGGGTGAATGAATAAATAATGCTTTGTTTTGAAGAAACTGTATTTGGCTCATTTGAACCAAACTAACATGGCTTACAGGTAACCAAGACAGCACAACCTGTCCTTTTCACACTACTGGGAAGCAAGAGGGCTTCCAAGAGGGATGTGGGCATTGGGAGAGTGGCTCAGAGGAATGAATCCTCAAACTGGGATGGAAGAAGCCCAAAGCACCACTAACCACTAGCTCCCCAGATGTGTCCTTGGACCACACTGAGCCATAGTTTTGCCTTTAGAAATAGAGCTATACAACCTTGTGAAGAAGTTTCTGCTCATTTTCCTGACAGGGCATAATCTACAGAGGTTAATGAGCAAGAGAGGGCTGTGATGCCCAGCCAACATCCTGCCTCACCAGGAAAGCTGAACTAGTCACTGGCACTGGCAGATCATTGTTATAGAAAATACAAAATTCAAGTGGAAAAGTAATCCGAGTTCCCACTGTTGGGTGCTCAGTTTCCATAAAGCCCTGCATATAAAATCAGTTGCTTAGCTAGTACTACAGAAACAACAGTCATAGGAAACAGGTTTTGGCAAGGGATCCAGCTGTTGGGTTAAAAATAATCTCAATAAAAGAGAAAGAAAAAGTAGCGAGTTCCAAAGCAAGAAATCTGATAAAATTAAAGTGTAATAGACACTTCAAACTGTGTGATCTGACCTAATAAGTTATTAATAGGGAACCATTACTCCTCATACATTTTTTATGAGGAAGGCATTGCCTTTTTGTCAAGATTAGTGGATTATAAAATATTTGTGCTACACAATATAAATGACCCTACCTATTAATAAGTCTCTGGAAAGATATGCTTAAATTGAATTACATTAAGAAGAAAAGTGCCAACAGAAAATTAGGCATAATTAATGGGAACACATAAATAAACCAGAGATGGAGGGAAAAGGACATTCTCCCCATTGATCATTTTGAGGATTAATTGCTGATATGCTCTAATGACATACTAAATATTACTGTTTTTATAAGGACCATTTCACAGAAGATGAAATCCATGTAACTATGAATATATATTGCAATTTATTGCCAAAAGATAATTATGCTGATCACATACCTCTAATTAGTCAGTATAGTTTCAAAGGCTGGAAGACACAGCTTAAAACGGAAAATAAAATAAAGGCTCATTAAAATCTTCCAGTAAAATTGATTTGTTTACACATTTTTTGCTGATATTCAAATACTCAGCCTTCCCTGTGTATATATAGGACAAGTCACACTGAAAGGGAGGGCATGAGCATCATCGCTGTCATTTTCCAGATCGTTTCAGAACAGTGATACTTTGGAGATGTAGGAAATTCTTTTTCACATCTCATTCACATAATAGACAGAGTGAATAGAGTTACACAGTGAATGAGCACTCTGGGCTTCTCTATTTGCTAGCATATATAAGGTTTCCTTGGACATCACAGCACTGACTCCAGTGAGTGCAGCCACCTTCTGCTTTTCACAGACTCGTAGAAACTTTGGAAGGCTTTCATTATTAATAAGGAATATAAATATCAAGCTCTATTGCTCAGTCTTTTAAATAACATCTTAGAGATTGTAAATAAATAAATGATTTTGCTCTCAAAGTCAAATCCTATAAGTAAAACAATTTTTTAAAAAAGTTTTAAAAGGCTCTTTTTTCTAGGGAGAAGAAAAGAAAGAGGACCCATTCATTAGAAATAATCCACCTGAAAGAAAACACCTTACACTAATCCCCTAAAAACCTTATCTACTCTTTGACACTATTGTAACAAACACTTCCAAAGTACTGTGCCAACATTGCTCATGTGTTCAGTGGATTTTAATTAGAGCTCTGAAAGCTTGGGAAAACTGGCCGAGGAGCAAGCTTGCTCTTTTCAGATGGCAGCACAACTGTCCCTTTACCCACTTCCCAATCATAGCATATGTTTAATTAAAAACAGTGCAAATAATGGAGACAGAAGAGAAAAATCTCCTTCCCACAAATTAGTGAGGAAAACATGATTAAGGAGGTGTAGAGCAAGCTGAAAAATGCAACACATGTTGTTCTTTAGTTGTACTCTGAACTGGATATCTATGGCTAGGTCTTGGGGAAACATTCTTTGTGACTGGTATGAATAGCTTCATGTACCAGCCTCTTTAAATGCTCGAGAGACAGCAGAGATATTTGATGATGATTAGCAGAAGGAAAACTACAGCAGAGAAGGGCACAGAGAGAAGCATCAAGAGAGTTCTGACTTGTTCTGCTGTTAGAGTAGTAATCACCTCAAATATTTGTCAGATAATATTTATTTTTCTAATTCACCATGAAAGAATGCATATCCATCTGTCACCTTTACTACAGCAAAGCAATTCCACAGTCCACCTGACCAAGTGTGGTAGTGGATAGCTCCTGCATCACTCTTCCAGCCTACCAAACACTCCCACTTTGCCCTGCTCTTGGATCTACCTGAAGTGTGAGAACAAAATCCACAACAATTCAGGAAGGAGAGAAAGGGTCCAGCCATAAGAAAATGCTGGAAGAGTCAAGGGAGGAAAACCTTGGGCCAGTTTTGTTGTGATCACTCCAGCCAGGAAATTCAGGTTCATTAGGGAGAGACATGAGATGAAGAAGATTAACAGGAGCACAGCACAGAAAACACACCAGTGAGTAGAAAGAATATGAGAAGAATAATTAAAAGGAAACAAGTCAAGGGGGGAGGGGAGGGCAGTAAGAAAGAAAAACTAAACACAAAAAGTGTGAAGAGAAGAATAACTGCCATGAGAGTAACCATAAATTAGTCAAGCCCAATAGGTTACTCTGCTCCCTAGTTAACAAAGCAAGTTTGAAGATGACAATTGCCAGTAAAAAACCAGGGCTTTTTCACTCAGTATTTCATTAGGACTTGAACCACAAGAAAGTTAACAGTGCTGAGCCTATAACTGTTGTTAAAAGTTAACAATGTTGAGGCTATAACTGTTGTATTACTTTTGAAAGTGAAAATATGGAAAAGTTGACATTTCAGGGATATCACCACATTCATTTTTGATATAATGATTTATATAATTACCCAAAAAAAGCATTATAGAGAAAAGAATAAATATCAAAATAAATGTTAAAAGATCTAGATAGTACGTAAAATACTTTGGGGAATCTTTAATTAGTATGACCAGATGGTTCCTCCTACTAAATCAGACTGCAAACAATATATACCTAAGAGATGGAATCAGAAGGTGTACAACTGAGAATTTCCAAAAGCTCAAGAACAACAACAACAACAGCAACAACAAAAAAACAGCCACCACCACCCCCAAAAAAGGGGTGTGATTTAAATCTTGCGAGGAAAGCTGCCACCTGCAGTTTGCATGCCTAGAAGAGAATAAGTAATAACAACCCGCATGGGAAGCAAATGTTTCATCATCAAGTCATTGGTTATATTAGCAGGAGAAAGAATTTTTTGAAGTGCCTGGAGAGTTCAAAGCCATGTTTTCAAGAGCTGATTTGTTGAGCTTCAGAAGCTTTACATTTTATTGCTGGATAAGCAGAAATCAAAACCTATTCGGTGACCAATCACTGCAAATTAGTTGTGATTTTTGCAGTAGATTATCAGGTTTCTTATAGAAGTAGGAAAGCTGCAGGGAGAGAGTAGGTACCACACATGCCTCAGGATGCAGCTATCAAAGAAGATCCAGAAAAATCTGTTCATAGCTCTAAGAGATATTACTCTTAATTAGTAGCAACTGCACTTTCACCCACAGTATTGAAGTCATTATCATCTGTGTAGTTCAGTATGTCCAAAACCTATTACTTATTTCTTTTCTCAGCTTGTGAGAAGATAGTAAACTTGGGTCCCATATAAAACATCTGAAGTCCATCTCAAAAGAAAACCAATCCACAACCCTTATTGATACTACTCTGCTCTCTGCCTTACTCTTTTAGCTTTCAGTACTTATAAAAGAAAACTCTGCAAAAGAAGTTTTTTTTCCCCTTAAGACTCTGTCCAAGTTATTTCTATATCTTTTGCCCTCTAGTGGCTAGGATAAGCAAAACCATTGTGCTGTGAGATCCTGCAAGAACTGACTGCTTACACCTAAAGCATTGCTGGCCCTACAATACCCGCTGGAAGAAATCATGTTGTTGAATTGTGATTTGCATGTGAATATGGCTACGATTGCTAGGGAAAGCTACTAAGGGGGGGAAAAAGTGCAGAAGTGGCAATCAGTAAGGACACTGCCTTCATTTAACTTTGCTTACTACAAAAGTTGTGATATTCAAAATATGCAAAATTCAGATTCTGCCTTTGTACATTGGGCAATCAAGAGTAGTTTGGCTCTCACAGGTTAGCCTCCTCACTCAGGTCCATAACAATCAGGACCCTGGATTTGGGTGTGGTGGAAGAGTTGCCAAAAGTTTGAGTAGTTTCGAGTTTGAATCTTGAGCTGTCCCTGGCTTTATGATGGAATAACTGCTGACTATTTTTCAGCTACATTTTAGTTTAAAATAATATGTTTCAAACACAAACAAGAAGTTGTGTTTTAAAAATTCCTATGAGAACACATTTTGTACAAAGCACTAGATATCCAGTCTGACAACACTCACACCATCTTTTGAGCCCAGCTGAAAACTAAGCCACCCAGCTAGGGTGGGGAAGAGAATTCGAAGCGTAAAAGTGAGAAAATTCATGGGTTGAGATAAAGACCTTTTAATAGGTAAAGCAAAAGCCATGCATGCAAGAAAACCAAAACAAGGAACACGTCCCATTGGCAGGCAAATGTTCAACCATCTCCAGGAAAGCAGAGCTGTATCACAGGTAACGCTTATTTGAGAAAACAAATGCCATTGTCCCAAACATTCCCCCTTTTTCTTCTTTCCCCAGCTTTTTATACTGAGTATGATGTCATATAGAATATCCCCTTAGTCAGTTGGGGTCAGCTGTCTCAGTTATGTCCTCTCCAAATGTCTTGTGCACCTCTAGCCTACTCACTAGGAAGGTGTGAGGAGCAGAAACGGCCTTGGCTATGTGCAAGCACTGCTCAGCAATAACAAAAACATCCCTGTGTTGTTAAACAGCTATCAACACTGTTTTCAGCACAAATCCAAACCACAGTCCCATACTAGCTCCTACAAAGAAAATTAACTCTATCCCAGCCATAAACAGCACCACTCAATACAGTGCTTTGGTTTTCTAATTTTTGAAAGGCACTGTTCCTTACAGTTCTCACTCTGAATGGCTAAGTTTTGGGATGCTGATAAATAATGTTCTCTTCCATCTCTACTCATTCAGAAATAATTACCAATGTAACAATTACCAGTGTTAAGAGATTGGGTTGTTTATCATAGGGACTTTTTAAACCCACCTCATTATCCTCTCGTGTTGTTCTACAGCTCCCAAGTCCTGAATTGCATTAGTACTCACTGATTATAAATCCTAGTTTGTCACAAGCAGCTCTGTTGAAAAAGAGGAGATGCAAAAAGATTAATAAAGACAAAAGGGAAGTAAAGATAGAAAATCTAATGTTGTTGAAAATCATCAGCAAATTATTACCTGATTTCTATCTTGTGGCACCAACCACAGGCATAACAGGGAAGTGGAATATCATTAAACTACAATTTCCAATACCACTAATGAGCAATGTTACTAACAATTTCAAATACAAGAAGTGCCCACTGGATATTAATCCTAGCTAATTGCCAAACCACAAGTCCTTTGCACAGCTTATGCCTGAGCTACAAAGTCTGCATGGATCTTGGTTTTGCTGTTTTGACTCCTTCAGTATCACAAGTGTCAATATGGTTACTTACAAAAGTACTTCACTAATGTGACAGGGTTTATGATAATTTCTAAGCTTTAAAAGCTTAAAAAAGACCCTGCCAATCATAATTTTTGAGCTTTAAAAGCTTAAAAAAAAATAAGCTGCTTTCAAAGCTGCCAATCATTATACAATTTTTGTACATCTTGCTTCCACCAAGGGCTCTTGTTCTCATAATGCCACCAGCCTCCAGTCTCTATAACCCCAGACTCAGCAGTGCCCAAGGCAAACAAAGCCCCAGAGCTGCAAATGTTGTCATCTAGAAGAAATGGCATAAGGAAGGGGGATCTCTCTCTAGAATATGTTGTCCTCCTAAACCACATGATGCATTCAGAGAATTAAATTTTCAACAGGTCATTTACTGATAGCCACTCTGTGAGTGCTCTTCCACCAGCTTAAGTTTCTTGTGGTTCCACAGGCATTTATAGAACAGGCCTTTGCTATGGAAAGATGCTATGTGGAAACATTTCTCTTTGTCTTTCTCTGTTCTTTGAACAAGGTCATTTAACAAAACACGAAAAAATTTAGTTTAATAAGTGTCCCCTTCAGTTTTCATAACAGTTATGAAATAGCAGCCACCTTCATCAAGGGGGATAGGTGATTAACTGAAGTGCATTCACTATTGATGGGCAGCAATGTAAATGAAACTGCAGCAGCTCAGTGCTGCAGGATTTTAGAGCACATTTGACAGTGACCATGTTTTTTGAGATCCTTATCCTTTCTCTGAAGTGAATAGTCTTTGGTGGAACATTTCTTGCAATAGAATGTATTTACCATGCAAGTATAACAAGGTGGTATAAGTTCCACCAAGACGTAATATCATTATCATTTTCCTTTCTGGAGATATCAAGTTTTCCTTTTCTCTTCTTTTTACTTTTTTCCCTTTCTTCTTGTGGAGGGCAGAAGGAGATGTGAATAGTCACTAAAGAACAGAGAGCCCAGCTAATTGCAGACTTTAGATCACTGCAGTTTTAGCTCAAACTATGCACTCACTCAGATATAGCTAAAATACTTCTCTTTAATTCTCAGCTTTATTCTAGCACATATGGGCTCTTCTTTCAGCTGCAACTGTTTATGTAGTATCTATAATATAATAAATACATATATAAGCATTCACACTTTTTTTTTAAATCTACCCTATCTTTCAGGCTTTCCTCTCAAAGTGGATTAATTACTACTTTGTGAAACTTGGTACTGAGTCTCAGAGCTCTAGTAATATGAACCAAGGTAATGATCTTTTGTGTTGAGAACTAATCATTCTAAATTTTCTTTCCATTCCTGAGACCCCAGGCAAAAGTAATGCAGAGCCAGCAGGACAGGTCTATGACACAAAAACATTTAACTAGGTCTTCAGGACATTTTACTTATTAAACATATTGAAGATCTTCTCACTCTGAATTCTCTTATTTCCCTTTATTCCTTCCATATATCTTTCAAACATTTTTCTGCAGCTGTGGTTTAACATAGGAGCTGGTATCTGTATAAATATCTTTGATGTTATATATGAGGTTATTCAGAGAGTTTAAATAGGGGTGGTTTTTTTTAGAAGTCTGCTCCAGATATCAGTGTCAACATTTTTTTCTTTTCTTTTTCAATCCCTTTTATTTGTTTGATAATCTCAATAACATGAAGAATCAGAGAAGTCAGCAGGAGTTAAGAGGAATTTATGGAAACTACCAAGCAGAGTGGGATTGACATGTTTTAAAGGAGATATTAGGGGAGAGACAAAAAAGAAAATATAGAAGACTTCATTTGGAATACAGGATATAATTAAAAGCAAGCGGATTAAATTACCTCACACCACCAGTTGAGTGTAAGAGTTTGCTAAATACCAGTAATTGAAGTTACATAGCATTAACATCTATGGAATAATCTTGTGAGGTTCATGTAATGAAACACATCAGGTATGGTTTGGCAGAGTGCTACAAAGAATTATTGTGTCAATCAAGCTCTGCTGATTTCCATGATCCCTAAGTGGAATGGAGATAGAATTCTGCTCTGTGGAGAGGGATGATTGAAAACACGGTGTTTATTTCTTTCATATTAAAAGTGTTTCCTGTAGCACAAACTGGCACAGCACAATTCCAGTCATTGAGATTTGCCTCAGACAGAGGTTTCATTACTTCACTGTTCTCACACTGTCTCATTCTGTGACTGAACTGATCACCCATTTATGATGAATATTAGTCACATTACTTAAGTTGTCACTACAATGTGCTCACACGACAATATAACAAACAGAAGAGTGGAGAATAACAGAATGAGTCCACCCTGGAAAGAGAGTGTGGGTAGCCTACAAGCTACAGGACATTACTATCTGAAGTACACTAACAAGACATGCACAGATTTGGTGTCACTGGGTTCCTTGATCCCTTTCCTACTATCTCCAATGGTCCTTCTCTATAGCTGAAAATTATACCAAGTGACAGTTACATCCTAAATTGCTGCCTTCAGAGTTGATAACAGGCTTTATGCCATCTACAAAAGACCCTTTGCAGTCCACTTTGTGAAATGTCCCTTGCTTATGCAAGGTCAGGTGTGAAAGGCACTATTTGATCACAACTGGTCCTGCTGTGCAAGATATCCATCAACAAATGGAGAGAAGTCACCACTGCAGGTTTACCAATTATTATGCATTAATAGAGAGTCCACATAAGTAGAGATGAGACTCCTTCATTATACATAACCATTACAGTTTATAGTGGGTGTTCTTAGTTCCATCCTTCAACTTTATTTCTCTGAGTACTCTAACTGCTCCATGACAGTTACTGTCTTCCCCAATCATCTCCCTGGCCTGACCTTGACCTATAGATAGACTTTAGCATTTAGTGATAATGTGGTTTGTGGTGGCAGTAACCGCAAAACAGGATCTTCCCAGTGGCTTCAAGCCAGAGTGTTACTCAGTAGCTAATGGTTAGAATGGAATGATAACAGATATGGGGGGAAAAATCTGAGATTTTGCATTTCTGTTAGTTTGAAATAAGAAGAAAAATCTACACTAGAAATATCCTTGATCTTGCAAAGTGTCTTTGACTCTGCAAAGCATTCCTTTGAGAAATTACAATAAAGTTTTGACCATGGATCTGACATCCATTGATGTTTAGTTGTGTCAATATGGATAACATTCTACCTAGAAAAAAACTTGATGAGAAATCCTTATTTTTCTTTTTTCCCAACACCATTTTATGACAAGAATCCTTTATGCAAAGCAAGGTGTCAAATTTTGCCTTAGGAACAACAATCCACTGCAGTAAATTGCAACATAAAAGCAAGAACTAAGGACAAACTTTGATCTGTCCTTAAAACAGCCTATCTTCTAGCAAGCTAATAACAAAATATCTACTCAGTAACCATTGAAATACACCCTTCACTCCACATAATACCTTGCAAAATTTCCCAGGTAGGAAATCTCATAAGGTTTTGCTACACTTTACCATTCTAACCATGCAAGCCTTCATTGTTGATATGATGGTGCAATCTGACACTTTTGGTAAGCCTTTGGTGTATGAATGTAGTAATTTTATTGCAACAGTGAAATTAATGATCTGTTCATCATTCTCCAATAAATACATTCTCATCACTATATAGCTAGCATACATAGCTAGGATCCCAGTCCTAGGTCTCAGTCAATCAAATGAAGTCCATCACTTTTTTAATACACTGAAATCACAGGTGACAAAATATTAGGCTAATGCTTATTGTTATTGTCTCCATTCTCATGGCCCTGCAAATTCTACTGGTCTTAAACTAATAATGCCCTTTGTAAGAAAAAACAAAATGCTCAACCCAGCATGTGATAGAATCTTCCTTCACAGAAGATCTGCACAATCTGAAGCTTCCCACTTTATATCTGGTATACTAACTCAAAACAAGATTTATTCCCCTTAGTGATATATAACTACACTAATTTTTAACTGTAAAATATTTTGAATTTATTTTCTAAGTATTGACATAATGATAAAAAGTTAAACTACCTCCAGGACATGAAAAAAGACATTGATTAAATATTTTTGAAGGATTTTCATATGCTATAAAAGTTGTTCTTAGGCATTTTCTTTACCCATTATGCAAATATGTCAACTCATTAATAATTCAAAATAGGCAATACATTAATAATTAGGATCCCCTATTACAAATCTGACCTTTAATTGAATTCTATAGAAAGAGACTGTGAAAAATGAACCTCTTGATTTATGCTAGGAATAAAGGTTAAAAAGCGTTTTCCTAGTAGATCTAATTTTTATCATTATTGCCAAAGCAGAAACATTGAGATAAGAAACTTTTTTCCCAGTTCAAATTCTTTTTTGGAAAGGCTGCTTCTAGGAAAAAGTATTCAAAGATGTTCACTTATGCATAGTTTTGTACAATGTGTCACTAAACAAGTGATATAGAAATAAAGGTACTACAGAGGTTTGAAAGGAGTCAACCCTTTTCCTTCATTTCTCTGCTAAATGATCCATGGGCTTCATGATTACATAATTCTTCACACTTAAATAATTCTTCTTCATAATTCTTCTTGTTAACTTCATCATAATGTTTAAAGGTAAAAACATTAACTGACTATATAAAAGAATGATTACTTCCAGTTGTAAAAAAACATAAAATTAAACTGCCACAGACTGGTGCAATGCTGCAAGGACACTGCTGCTGTGATTATTTGGCCTTCTCTTCTTAGTCCTTCCCAGAAAAGTTGTGTCTGCAGCACAGTTACAATTTTGCAGACAGATTTGTAGATCTCAAGCAAAAATATAATCAAGATCAATTAGAATACCCATAAGGAAATGGAAGAGGAATAAGGAAAATGCCTAGGAACACATCAGAGAACAAGAAACAGGGGGTTTTCCCCAAACAGGAGTAGAATTTTAAGTATATTTTAAGAGAGTAATAAGTATGGGAAAAATCTCTTATACATCCCTGTTGCAAACAGAGTACATCAAGCATAAATTTCATATAGATGGCTGTTGCCTGAAAGCCATCATATAATGAAAAAAGGTTGGATTTTTTATTTCATTTTGTAAAGATCTGAAGTCCAACAATCACTTGCATATCCCAGCAGAAAATGTTACACATTGGCTAGTAAATGAAGGGTACTATTTGGTGCTGTGGTGCACAGCAGAACCAATTACTGCTCTACAAGCTACCACATTGGTACAATGCCCTTTAAAACACACTAACTTGAGGAACTATAAATGTATCAAATGAATAGGCACCATCCATTTGAACAATTAAAGCAGCTTTGTCACAGATAAATGCTTTGAATATAATTGAAAGATCACAGCTCCTTTATTCCTAAAAGGGATAAGAATAAACAAACATCCTATTTACTCCCAGACAGACATGTGTGGGACAGACTCCTTCACACAGACATGTTTGAAGGAATCACACATCTGCATTTTCACAGTACAAACTCTAAACCAGCCTGAGTAACACAGTCATCAGTCTAACCCAGTACTACTTACATGCCTCAATAACATTAACATCACTGAAATTTATTGGTTGCAGAAAACACATAAAAAGTAGATAGCTTTGTGTTCAAAAGCACTTGCACTCCTGAGCTAACCTACAGCAAAACAGTGCTCTGAGGGCTAAAACTCTGCATGACTGAAGGGCTGCTAAGTTCATTCTTGCAGTAAAATATACATTATATGGACTTAAACTGTCTGTGGCCTGAAAGGCACTACAGGCAAGAGAGTTTCAATTACGGTGAAGCTGAACTACAACTAATGCTATGAAAGGGACCAGCAGCTCCCTCATTAATAGGCACAGTGTGAAACTTCCCACAGAAGATTTAACAAGACCACACTCTCAACTGTAGCAGAAGAGCTGGAAAGTAAGTTGGATGTGCAATGGCCAAGGTGTTCAGAAGTCTTAGCACCTTAGGCTAGTTTGGGTCCATCAGTCTTTGTATGGATATGGAACAAGAAAGACTCTGCTTCTTAAAGCCAAGTGTGCTTATGCCACCTTCTTAACACACTTGGTGTGGTGTTTCAATTTCTCTACATGGAATAAAGAGCAATGCAGTAGAATTACAGTGTTTCCCTCCTTCTCTTTCTTTAGCTAACTAACTGCTTATGCTCAGGATAAAGTTTAGACATGGGATTTGTCCATAAATTAGCTAAGGAGTGCTCCCACTTTCCAGTGAAGCTCCAGCTGAGACATCTGAGTGCCAGAGCTCACATCCTGCTTTTCCCTTCTGCAGCCAAATTCTGCCACAACCAACTCAAGCAATTAACAAAGAACACTTCAGCACAAATTAAAACGTTTTCTTAGTACTATCTGTTATTCTTCACAAACATTTTTTTAAAAAGCATTTTTAGATATGTTCAAATAAATTGCAGAAAGACTCAATTCCAGCCTAGAAACTGAACTGTGCATGTCCACAACCATCTATGCCACTTACNCTCCCTGGATCTTCGTTCGCGAAGCCTAGCCACGACGACGACGACTTACTAGCAACACTGCCATGGGCATATACAGTCACAGGCACATTCAGGGTAAACTCCTGAAATTGTAGCATGCCTTGAAACATACCTCTGCATTTCAAGGCACCAGATGAAACTTTTGCTCTACTGTAACAAAACTTACCCTTATTTTTTCACATCTCTGACACCACTTAAGCTACGGAAAACTACAATGAAGGCTGCTCCTCACAAGTTCAACAAGTTCTTCATGATGTCAGGGGAAAGTCAGCATTAGAGCAATTGATTTCATTCATGGATTGGAAGAGTATTTTCAATATATTTTGACTTTTCTCCAGCAATTTCCCCTTTCTACTTGATTTTACCTGTACTAGATACAAGTGGTAGACACCATTTAAAAGGAAAAGGGGGGTGGAGGGGCTGTAATTGTCATTATTCTGCTCTGTTACTATCTGTTCCACCTATAAAAGGTGGGAAAAAGCCTTTTATTTCATTATCAAAAAGGCTGCAGAAGTGCAATTGATTTTGTTAAGAAGCACAGATTCATTATCGTTCCAAAGACTGGAATTGTGCTCATTCCCTTGGACTCCCTAGACAACAAAGAAATAAAATTTAACCCAGCAATTCCTCCACCAGCAAAATTGCTTGTAACTAAAGGAAATCATCCTTTAGAAAGACTTCAAACTGAGTTAAAGTCCTTACCCAATGAAGAATTTTCTATGGCTCATGGAAACATTTCTCATTACTTAATCATTATCATTGCTTAAAGTAACCATTTTATTACCAGACTGAGAAATATCTCCATATGTATTTCTTCACAGACCTAGATATAATTACCTTAATAAGTATGTGTTCATATTTTTCAAATGAGAAATGGGAAATTAAGTGATCATCAACATTACAGAAGCAACACTGAAAAATAAAGTGACCAAAACCCCTGAAACTAAGCATACGTGTTCTTTATACTGGAACATAAAATACGATTTTAGTAGGGTTAGTTAACCAGCTATTCACACACACATTACTGCTTCCATTACAGAAATGTGAGGGTTTTGCAAATGCTTGCACTTAAAAGGGCAAGAAAGATTTAAATATTTTGTATTAAAGTGTAAAATTGTCCCCCAAGATATCTGGGAATGTGAGACAACAAATCTTTATCCCACAAAAGACACTTCAAATTGTGTTTGTGAGTACTTGACTGTTTTTCTTAAGTGATATCGATGGTATTACTCTGTTGAGCAGAACAAGTTTTGCTACATACCTTAATATTCCCAGCCTTTCTCCACTATTTAATAACAATTTATTGGAAATTTTAGGACTTTGAGCAAGTACAGGACTGTGTATGTGATTTAGGGAAGGGAAGAATGGAAGCAGAAAGGGAAGGAGATGTGAATAGGCAGAAGGGACATAAAAACTTATCCACTTACTGATATTATACTGATAATTCAGTTACTAATAACCTGCCTGGATAGCAGGTGCATGTGAGCAGGCCTTCAGCTCAGATGGTGAGGTGTTCCCAGCTGGTGCTGCATGCTGCTGCAGCCTCAAGCACTCTCTGGTCATAACCATCCCTGTCTCACCAGCCAGTATGACTGTAGGTATGGCCAGCTGGGAGCTTCTAGATGCATTTGTTAGATTGGTGATGTTAGAGCACACACTGAAAGAGTGGATGGGTGACCAAATCCAGGGGCAAAAGGGTGAATGTTAATGAACTGAAATGAAAAACAGGATCAGAAAATAAAATCATGTTGGATTTTTTTAAAAATAAGCTCAGTGCAGTTTTTCATTTAAAGGCTTGTACAGGCAGAATATTCTGCTTCTTTGCCAAGAATATTTACCTTGCCTTTGTAAATATGCTATCATATCTCAGCAAGATAAAACTAGTCAAATAAGTCATATAACAACACTAGTAATTTTTGTGATGTGTTTTTCAGTGAGACCACGTTGCTTTTTTTTCAGTAAACTGGCTGTTCAGAGCTATTGCACTGCACATCTGACATTTTGTAAAACTCCTTCATGACTCTGTTCAATAGGAACAAGTATTAGCCCAGAAAATTAACTAGCCAGTTTAGAATGGGTGGCTGAGATGCCAAAAACAGACCAAAAATTAAAATGAAAGCTAACTAAAGCAATATTCAGTATTTCACCAATACAGAGAGACAAAGAGGAAACGTCTGTTACTGTGACTCAAATAAATTATAGAAATAGCTTCATTTTAAGGCAGCAAGTGTGACTTACCACAAAATCAGGTATTAATGGACTTTACTCTAGACATAGAGCAGTCTGCTTTGAGAACCAGACCCAGAAATTTAGTGTTGGTGGAGATGAAAAGGGTCTCTAGCAGAAAACAGTTTAAAAGGCTCCTGTCTTTCTGCACCCATGATGCTGCAGTTCCAGGCAGAGGAAAACACAGCTCTAACAATCCCTAGTGGGAGGTATTATATGACCATGGTCAGATCCAGAGCCACTACCCCTTGCACCAAAAAGTTTCAGCAGATGCCTCCAACTTTTGTAATACCTGTGGAAAAGGACCCAGTGGTCACTGAAGAGACAACGTGACTCATTGACAATGATTTTTTTCCTATGCCTTCTGAGATACATCATCAATACTAAAATAATAGAGAATGAGGGCAAGAAAGTATTTCATCTCCAACATAATGTTATGGAAGAAAACTTAATCTTTATGGTTTTCCAAGTATTTCCAGTGTTCTTCCACATAATTAATTTGAGCCTACGGTTAGTGAAAACCAAAAACAGACCCCTTGAATCTCCACAAAATACCAAAATAGGATTTTCTTCTCATTACTTTGTGTGAAGGGTTTTTTCCCCATTGGGTTTTATGTTCATTTTGAAACATCTGAAAGAGCTGAAAGCCTTTGGTACCAGAAACAATTTTGGTTTAGTAATAAACTTTATTCTGAAATGTAAAGAAGGAAATCTATTCTGGTTAGGGAGCATTAAGAGCATTACAGAAACATCTAAGAACCTTGCAGGTGTGGGGAAAAGCAGAGATACTAGGGACCACACTAGGACCATGGCTGCTATGTGATTAATTACTTATAAAGGCTGAAAAGACAGGAGTGGATGAAGACTACAACTGAGACAGAAAAAGCTAAAATACTCAAACCTAGTAGGGAACCTCAAAATCTGATAGCACAGTTCTGCACAAAGTTACACTCATGCCTCACTGTGCTCAAAGCTCAATTCCAGCACTGCTGGGGTTTCTCATTGTTGTAGATTTTATTCCCCACTCTAATTATAATGAATAAGGTAATGATTATTGCTGCAAAGCAAAGACTGATGTTTAAAGATTGATGACACAACATCTTCATGTGGGTTCCAAAATCTGTCAGTGAGGGACATGGTAAGATATAAGACACTGAATAGACTGAAATAATAAGAATATACTAAAACAAAAAATAGTATTCAAAATCTGTGATACAGATTTATCACACTGCTTTTGAATAGCTAACTTGTAAGGCTTCTGGCTCATCTCTAGTCCCTAAGAGGCTCACTAGGAAGCTTTTCATATATGCGGCAGGTTATCTATTTCATTGCATGCATTTCACAGGATATTGGAAAGTAACATCTTAGGAACTAGTACTATACTGGGAATAAGAAGATCCATTTTTATGATTTACTTTAGGATAGACTTTGTACACTATTTCTTAATAGCTCCCAAAGATAAGTGTCCCACCACCAAAGTACTAATTTCTTTTACTAAAAGCTTTATTTCTGATCCCCAAATTTACACAGACTTTTTCCCATTCTTTCTAGGCACATTTTCCTGGATGCCAAAGAGCATCTCTATTCCCTTCTATTCTTGGGTCAGTACTGCAGGCTGTGCAATTCTGGAACAGTTTTATTTCTCAACACCAGTGGCTACTTGTTCCTGAAATTCCTGCATCACAGTGGTGTTTTTATCTTTTTGCAGTCATTTATGGGCTCTAAGTTGTTCACTCTCTTCAGAATATGTCTCAATCTAAAATAAAGCTCCATTTTGTCCAAGTACCTGTTGCAGAAAGCTATGAGCTATGAAGATATATGTTAGAAAAATGAGTGAAGCTATATAGAATGGTGTGGTGGGTTTGTACTGGGCATGCTCTGCACAGAAGGTTCAGGAAAGTTTCCCTAGCAAAACCCTATAAAATCTTGCATTTTTACTGGAATCTCAACAAAATTAAGCATCCCATTGAAATCTTAAAAAAAAGCTGCTACAGCTAGATAATTATATGACTCTTCATTAACATAATAAAGCCTCTCTACAATGCCTATTGAAAAAGATTTAAATCCTTTTACTCTAAGTGACATTAAATCAGGCATAAGCTGGAAAAAAATCACATAGCTTACATTACACACCTTCTCCTCCTTGAGATGGGCTCAACAGAGGGCTCTCATTACAACACTGCTTAAAGCAAAAGCTACCAAGCTTCCCTTTCTCCACCTACTGTTAATCTAAGGTGACTTACAAAAGCCTTTGCACAGATGACTATCCCTCTAGGCTGATAATGTACCAGTGAATCCTCAGAAAGCAGCAACAACTAGGATATAAGCTCAGCTATGAACTCACATCCCAGTATTTCAGACTGGGCTTTGCATATATGCAATTTGCTGAAAGAGGTGTCTCTGAGATCCATTAAGAAGAAAAAATGAAGTGACTCTTGAAGATCAGTAAGGTCTCTGGAAATGTTTGTTCAGAAACTTTGCTCACTTTGTCACCTATCCTATTTATTTAATGTCTCTAATCATGCTGTGAAACAAAGTCTTTCACATGTCACATTAGGTCTCAGCAAAAATACAACAAAACCTGTTTGTCCAGTGCCCCAGCAACCTCCCAGCCCTCAGCACCAGAAACAGCAAAAACCCTTTAAAATATCACTTTTCCTCCAGGTCCATGGTAACATTCCATTTCTCAAGCTATGCCTTTCCACAGCCAGCACATCCCACTGTTATTACTTTGGCATTCTTTAATGTCATCAGTATTTGAAAACATTTTTGAGTAATGCAGCGGTTTTCAAGATGCATGTGTCATTTCAAAGCCTTGTGACAAAGAAGTTGGGAACCACTGTAGGTCCTGGTAAAAACAACGTGGATATTCATCCTCTCTTCCTCCCCGCTGCCTTCCACCATACGTCCTGCCCTTCCCAGTCCCATACCCCAACCCTTCCAGTTACCAGATGCACATCAAGCCACCCCCACAGACACCAAGTGGACTGGCTGGTTCATGCCAGAGAAACTGTCCTGGCCACAGTGCTGGCAGCACACGCTGTACATTGCTCTCATTCACTGGCTATGGATACTGATCTGCTTCTAATCGCAGAGATGGGTGTATTCAGCTAGCAACTCTGGGAAAATGTCCTGAACCAAAAGCCATGTTTATGTAGCACCAAGCACCTGCTAAGGCTGCCTGTATTTCCTCAGCAACAAATAACACATGGGACAGTAGCCATGCAACACAAAAGTAAGGAATCACCATGAGAGTTTAAGTATTTGTGCACAGCAAGCACCACACAACCAGCACACAGAGGTAAGTGAAATATTACTTAGGAAACACACTAAGGTATTTAGGCACTCTGGGTCTTTTTAAGCCACCAGCAACGGCCTAGCCCTGCTTCTATAATACTTGTGATTGCATACATTTCCTCTGCAGTCCTTAAAGGCCCAATATGTGCATAATAAAACATATTTTATAACTGCAGAGCTCTGACCTACCTTGTTGTTTTTCAAGAGCAGGTCATTTGTGGCTACATGAGTTTGCACTGGTGATCTGTTAGTGCTGTACATGATTCTACATTGGTTTTAAGACAATATTATCAGTTTGTTAATGGAGGAGAAGAAATTTTGTGAGAGGAGGACATCTAGTGATGTGATATATATTTACAGGCTTAGCTGTTTCCATGTATAGCTGAGCTCGTGAACTAGTGAGTTACAAAGGATTTGAAGAGTTTTAAAAGCATGTAGGAATACAGCTGATTTTGCTGGAAAATGGTAGACCTGTGGATTTGATATGACTGCATCTAAAACAACAGCAGCAATTTAGCCACATAATTCTGAAATCAACCTTTCTGAAATTCAATGTTGCAGAGATTTAATGATTATTGCCACATTTCTCACCAACAAGCAATTACATCCCTTACTCTGGACTGAAACCAAACCATTTGTACTATAACAAAAGCCAAACTCGAGCTTCTTTTAAGAATAGCTTATATTGTCAAGTCCTATACAGTATGAACAGCATAAACCTAGGTGTTCATAGATAATAGCAGAAGTAATAAAAAGCCATATCAAGGCAAGGAATTACCCGATATTTACTTTCATTGTGAGCTGATTATTGCTATAGCTACAAAATTACGTGGAAGATAGCTCTCAGTATTTCAATGCCAAAAACACCTCTGATAAGCAGGACATGTTGGTGCACTGCTTCAGTCTTCATCATATCAATCATAAGCTGGTGGGATATTCCTCAAGTGTTTTCCAAAACCTCTTAGAAAAACCTATGTAGAAGCCACAGTACTGAAACTATGTGGTTTTTATGCAAATAACTCTGCATTGCCTGATGCAACTGTGAAAAGCTTTGCTATCCATTGAACTAGAAAAAAAATCATTTCAATTCTTTGCCTTGCTTCCTCTGTTTCAATTATTCACACACTTTATACATCTTTCTTGGAGGCTCTGAAGGTGCTGACCCAGAACTAGGAACAGAAGATTTGTCGGAAGGCAAGTGCTTATGGGACTAAACTGGTTAGATTGCATAGGGTAGGACACAGTAGAGCACAAAACTGATGCTGGTATGAAAATATGGTATTAATGATTGAATTTGTGAACTAGTTTGTATAGCATATATTTACCATGATGGAAAAAAAAAGGTTTTCAATGAGAAGATATGGAAATGTGAAAACTTTGGAATTTTTGGGAAATAGAGTGAATAACTACAAAGTAGTTGCTTTTCAACATGTTATCTAATCAAATTATTTTACTGCTTTAAATTAATGTCTTCATTTTCAGAGTATCATGGTTTCCACTAATAGCAAAATTTTAACTGGAACAGAACTATTAATTGTACTTCATTCTTAGTCATACACTGAAAGAATTAGAAAATGTATCTTCACTAGAAATAAAGTCAGATAAACCAGAAATCCTTCTTTTATCCCATTACAGAGCCCAAAGAAAGTATTTTTCTCAATTTATGATACTGGAATTTAATTTATTAGCCTGCAGACTGTCTGAAGACACCCTTAAGGAAATCAGTTGAATTCTGTACTATTGCCTGTTGTTGCATTTCCTCAATAATTAACACTGGTATACAAAGCATATGACCGTTTTATATAGAGAGAAAATTACTCTAAATTTACCCTAAGCCACTGGAATTCTTTCATTTTATCTGATATAGTCCACTGAAGTTGGAAGCATCAAGAATGTTGAGCAACATTTTAAGGAAAAGTAATGCTGAGTGCTTTTCAATCTTATTACCATAAATTATTCTTAAACTCCATTGACTATTGAAATAAAAATTTCATTTCCCTTATGCATTGACAGCTTTTGTCAAGGAGAAGGAAAGTTTCTTTTTCATGCAGAAAATTTTAATTCCAAACTTTTCTAAATAAAATTGGCATTGACATTGCTGTGATTATTACAGTCAAGCTTCTGATTTTTAATATTTTCAACCTGACAGATTTATTTCTTCTCAAATAAAAAAAAAAACCTTCTTAGAATAAAAATATATAGCTTCCCTATATTTCCTGATTCTGAAAATTACCAGGTGCCAAGCTGTGAACATAAGGAAATTGAAGACCCTTGAGGGTGACCTTAAGAACCACAAAGGTGGGGAATTGTGATATAGTGGTTTAGGCAATTTCATTGCAGCTGCTTGGCGCTAGAAAAATGAGAAATGGGTTTTCTATTACTAAATATAATGAATTCCCTTTCTGCCCTGTCACAAATTGTCAAACTTCATTAATGAGAAGAAAGATGTGGTGCATACATATATAAAGGATAATATGAATATACATATTTAAAATTGAGAAGTGCTGCATATTGTTACAGGAGGATTCTTTGTGTCAGATATTGCATAATTCTTTCTAAATAAGATATTTTCAAAAACAGTTGACATAGCAATGGAATGCAACTTTTATATCTTTAAAGCAATTTGTTATTTCTTGCAAAAAAATGGCTACATGTTTTCAGGTGTATAGGTGCTGTATTTCAGGATAATATTTACACCACTTTTAACTTAAAAGCTGTGGATATCCAATGGAACAAGGCAACTGCTTTTAGTTAGAATTAGCTTTAAATATCTTGCACGATCAGGGCATAAAATACATCCTCATTTAATAATAAAATCAGTTGCACTTTTAATCTTCTTTGCAATTACATTAAATTCAGCATGGTTCAGTGATTTTGAGGACAGTGATGGCTGTCTTCTTCTTATGAAATATATGAATAAATATACTGTCAATAAGAAATGCTCAGATTTCACTTGATAATCACAGTAAAATACTCAGAGTTACAACAATAAAGAAACTGAAGGAATCCACCTCATGCAAATTTCAATTTATATCCAGCCTTAAGCAAAGACTTCTGCTAGTTAGACTATTTTAGGGATGAAGGAGATGACTGTAATCATCCAGGACCCTATTAACCCAGCAGATGCAGATACCCTGAGAGACAATATGAGCTTATGCATATCTTTGAGCTGGGATGAGATCCCCTGCAACCCACAATCCTTTCTGGCATAAGACCTAACTTACATTTCTCAAGTCTATTAAGAACAAATTATATCTAAACTTTCCAGAACATGGAAGTACTATTTAGACATTTAGTAAACAGCAAGACTTCTGCAGCTACAGAAATGAAGTATGTCATACACTTCTATGGTCCTTTTTGGCTTGTAGAACATGATGGATTTCTTCTGTACTAAACTGAACAAAAAAAAAGAGATACTGGAAATCACTGAGCAACTTGAACAGATCTAATGTCATAGTGGGAAAAAAAAGGACCTCATAGCAAGATAGGAAACATGAAACTGCAAGCTTTGACTCAGAGGCAGGAGAGAAGTCTGACCATCTGGAAAATAATTTTCCTTTATTTTTCACTGGGGTAGACAACATAGCTCATTTGCAGTGTGTGCTCAGAAACCCTGCAGCCCCAAGTCTTGTATCAATCACTTGTAGTCTGGTCACGTTCCCTCCTCCAACACAAAGTGTCAGCTCTTGAGATTCACTAAAAGTATCTGAAAGTGAGGACTTTATTCTTTTCTGAGCTGTTCTGCAATCTCAGACTCCACAGGACATTATGTCCCTGCATCTAACCTCTTTACTCACTACCCAAATCCTTCACAACATTAATTAGATTGATGCTGTGTTAGGAAGGATTTTTTTTCTTCTCTCCTCTGCAGTTGCCTCAGAAGTGTCAAAGTTATGTCAAACTTGATCACTGGATGTGCTCTGTGGCCTCCCTCAGGGCTACTGAGGTCCATCTGTCCTCAGTCTACACATCCAGCCTTGCTTCCAATAGAAACCAAGGCAGAACAGACACAGCAGGGGGTTGTTCAGATGCATCCAGCTGTTAGTTGTGTGCAAAGTCAGCACAGCAGCCTTCTGATTTAACCATAGCCAAAGGGTTTTTGCAAACTACTTATCCCTCAGATATTTTGCTCTAGTACTTTTCCCCTCTGTTATGTGCCTAGAGCACTGCTCTGTCCCATTTATGCAGGACATGGTCATTTCTGCTGCTTGCTTAGCAATTCTGAATTTGAGAAACAGTCCAGAAAATATTGTAAAATTTGCAGTTCTGGAAATTAAAAGAGAACAGAATATTTGCATGCAGTAATATATACAGAATCTAAATTTCAGTTCTACAGAGAAAGATTATTCCATAATCCTGAAGAATGCAGCAGTCCATTGCTGTTTGTGCCCACACTGTGCCTTATGAACTCTTTTAAGCAAAGTAGGCTTAATTATCTAAATAATGTGAATTAAGTTAAATTCTGTATGATCTCAGCTGTTTGTCACACATGGCTAGCCATATTGGAGACATCAAACAATTAAAAGCAGTTACATAGATCTGAGAATGGGAAGACTCCCCAGTAAATCCACTCCATGTCACCAGTAACTGCTAAAATCAATAGAATTAAAAAGTAGTGAACCCAGGACCTATTAAGGGTAAAGAATTTTTTCTTAGAGTCAATGTCCTTCGGAAACCAAAGATGTGTCACTATTAATTTTTAAGAGTGGCTGTTGTTTGGTCTTTCTGGTTTTCCTATACTCATGAAACTGGAATTAGCCCTTTTAACTGAAGCTATCAGCTGAGAGATCCTGGTGCAATATCACAAAAAGCAATCTGTCACATTTAAACATCACTACCTATCAATATTAGAGGAATGGGATCTACTCACATTATGATTATAAAGCAGTAGTATAGCCACTATCTTGTATGCAGTTGTGTGCACGGAAACATCAGCAACCATTATCAGTGACAAAGTTATTTTCAGATGTTCAGTTTTATCTGTGAGGCCTCCAGTGGGGAAAGAGCAGCAAGCCTTCCATTTCTTCCAGGGCCACAAAATTGGACAGACTTGATTTTTTTAACTGACCTACTAACCCATCAGTCATCTAAACAGATCACTGCTTTTTAGCATAAGGAGTTCAAAATAGTAGTAAAGGAAAAGCACCAGGTGATAAGCAGAAGTCAGCAGCTTACACTGAGCAGGATGGAGGTCCACTGGTGGTACATCCATGCATGCAAGCTGGATCTCCCCAGCTGCTGGGCTCAGATGTTCAGTCTGCCTGGCAGCTGGCCCCTGGATCCTGGTCTCTGCCATTGCTGGCACCTAGACACAGGAGACCTCAAGGCCACAGCACAGCTGCAATTGCTGGTATAGACAATTTCACCAGCACACATGTGCTCATACAGAGACACTCAGAGCTGGCCAGGACTGCCCTGATCCTCCAGTAGGCACACACATGCATAAGAGTCTCATCCCTAGGGACCCACAGACCTTATAATCTCTCCACCAGCTGTCTGGACTCTCTAGGTTCCCAGTAGCCCACTCCACTGTGGCCTCCCCTTTAAAGACACTCACAGATCTCAGGCCTTTTCACCAGCTCCCTGTCTGGTCACACTAGTGCTCACACACTCATTTGCACACCCATGCTGAGGTCAGCTGCTGGCACCAGTAGAACACACCTGTGGCTTGTGGTCCTGTTCCAGGGGCAGACACTTGATTTCAGTTACTCTGGTCTCTCCAGTGGCTGGCACTAAGGCATAGAGGCAGCTCTGACCTGTGGTCTGACTCCAGTCACTGCCACCCAGACTCCCTCCTGCACATACTGAATGAAGAGTCCCTCATCCAGGAAAAGTGCCAGAAAGGGATTTAGTAAGAAAACAGGACAGACTGCACTGATCAGGACATGGCCAGACAAGGATACATGCAACCAGCCCTTTTATTCCCTCGTCTCTCTGTTTTCCCAACACTTGTTCCTCCTCAAATCATCTAAATCTCTTCCTTTCGTCATCTTTGGTTTCTCCCCTAAGCATCCCATAGTAAGTCCTTCTCCATCAGCCAGACTGTCCCTATCAAGTACAACTTCTTCTTCTGAAACTAGGACTGAGATCCCCATATCACATAAGAGTAGGTCAGGCTCCATCAGCCAGACTGTCCCTATCAAGTACAACTTCTTCTGAGGGGTAGCAGATGAGTAAGGGGTAGCACTGCTGAGCTTTTGCTGCTTCTGAGCTCTATTCAGTGAATTTTAATGAATTGGCTTTCCAGGTCAAGAATCCTTTTCTCTTATACAAAACTGAATAACCATTTCTCTACTACTACACAAAATGTGTATCCCAGTATTCTTAAAAAGTGAAGAGCTTTCCAGGAATAGGCATATTTATGCATACTTGTATTGTGCACTGTACTCCTATCAACAGCTCAAAGGTAATCTGTAAATGATCTTATAGACTCTACAACTTCCACTTGGAAACAGAAGCACAGTGGGAAATAACGTTGCTTTACTGTAAAGAGAAGATAATATGTTGGGACAGCCCAAAAATCTAAACTACCCTCCTCCCTGTAAACAACAATGGTGCCAACATACTAAGTAATAACTGTTAAAAACTTTAGCATGAGAATGTACAGAATAGTTTTGTGTAAGATTCAAAGGTAACAAGTCAGTAAATAATATACACTACTACATTTAAGTTGTAATTCATGTTTCCTAGGGACACAGCAGAACTTGAGTGACTGTCAAGTGGCAGATTGTGTCCATAGTTATGAAAACAATGGTCTGCAACATACTTTTCACTACAGCAAAATTACTGTTTAAAAAGCTGATGCACACCTTTTCTTTTTATCAAGGTTCTCGTGTTAACTGTAGTGGGATGGGATGGTTTAAAAATGGAGCAAGTAGTATAATTGTTGAATTGCAAATATTAGAGAAATTTTGCCTAATTGGTGACAAAAGGACAAGCACAGAAGACTGATTTTGTTTGCTGTGGATTTTCATAGTAATAAAGATATAAGTTATTTTCATCAAAGTATGACATAACCCTGGGATATCACAAATAACTGTTCTCTAATATAGAAATTGCATCACATAACTAATAAATTTCCTCACTCTGAGCTGCCAGGTTGTAGCTGATTTTAGCTGGTATGATAAGGAAATTGTACAGGGAATTTTAATAGAAAGATCTTACTAAGAGTTAAATGTTGTAGAGACATTGTCCTAGATGTATTTTTTTAATTGTTATTACTGGACAGTGTAACTGTCCAGTTATCACAAACTCAACCCCCAGATGACCTTCAGACTCTGTAACAGCTTTTCTCCACTGTCTCACCTGAGCATGGGGCACTTCTTCAAGACCTGGCATTATTTCAGCTGACCCAACAGGTAGATGCTCTTAGTTGCACCAAGAGTATAAAATCATCTTTCATGAGTGAAAGTGAGTGAGGAGAACTAAAGCAGTTTCTCATAGGAACAGCCAGCCTCAGGAGCAACAAGATTGATGGCCAGTATTAACAGTAAAGATAAACCCTAGGCAGGGTGCCAAGCATTATATAGCTTGCATGACATGCATTTGGTAGCCCTGTCCCAAAGGCCACCCCAGATCTCATATATCTTGCTGTGGCTAGACAGCTGCAGTTTTTCTCTGACTGCACACACCCAGTGGGTAGAGTTTTTGACAAGGTAATATTTTGTATTTGTTTGTTTGCATTGTCCCATAAAAGAAGCCCAGAAGGCAATCAAAATTTCTGGCTAGGAGACGTCCAACCTCAAGCAGATAGAGAATCAGAAGAAACTGGTAAAACTAATGAAAACGTCCAGGCTAACATTTATGTGAGCAGGCAGAAGCTTTGTATTCCTTCAATACCAGATACATGCTTTACACAGGTGACTGTGCAAGATCTTAACGTTGGGCAGTGGTTGTAGTTTGCTTTTAAAAATGAGTGTTATACTACTAAGGAAGAATTAAGGGTCCTAACTATTCATTTTCTGTGGTCCTAAAATATAACCTGTCTCTAAGAAGCCTAGTGCCAGGTAACTTCTTTAAATGTCTCTTGATAATGAATTATGTCCACCTGAGGAGATAGCAAACAATTTGTCTGTCATGACAAAACCAGTCATAGCTTACATACCGAGTAGCAAATTCATATGAGATACTTTTCACAATTGATTTACAGATTAAACAAGCACATGGAAAACACAGCAATTTTAAAACTGTGAATAAATGTGCCAGCTTGTCTCACTGCTTGAAGCCCTTCACAAAGCAGAAAAAGCCTGAAATATGCAATAAAGTTATTGGGAATTATATTTTTATCATCACAATACTTCAATAAGCCCTAATCACAAATCATAACAAGCCACTTAAATCAGCATGATAAAACAAACAAAAAAAATACACTATTCCAGTGCAATTACTTTCAGAAACTTCTTAGAAGTAGAATGCAACAAGTGCTTCTAAGCATCTTCCCCACAGCTTAAATTATAGGAGTATAATTTTGCTGCACTTATCAAATTATATTAACCTAGTTTTTAGAAGCCAAATATGAAAATGATGAGGAACTGGATTACAGTAGGTACAAGAAACTGTGGGCAACTGAGCCAGCCCTCAAGAATTTCTAATTCTCTATCTAAAAAGATAAAACTTCATTATGTAGTATTGACATATCTTTGTTTAACATCCCAGAAGATGGCAGCAGTCCCACAGTATTTCATAGATTTAGAGACTGTTTGCTTTCAAACCTGCTTGTGCTTTTTTACAGCTAACTTTCACTATTTAACTAAAAAAGAGGGAAATATTCCTTACCACCACTTTCCTGCTAACATACAGTTTGTACTTGACAATTTTTCAGTTATTCACAGCTTTCTAAATTTATTTTAAATGACATTAAGCCCACTTGTATTAAAATACTTTCTTCATGGCCTTTTAAAAGGGCATGCAATAGTATTTAGTTAGTATTCACTGCCATTGAGGAGATACTAAAAAATGCTAAAAGCTCTGTGCATAAGCATTACATTCTATTTCTCCATGTTTTCCATACAGGTTTAACAGAAGCCTGAGAGAACTATGAATACCTAACAAGAAGAAAAAAAAACATAGCTAGATGGTTAATTTTATTTAAGGAGGAATAGTTTAGACTAATAAAATATCTATATTAAAGCAATTACACTTTTTGTATCATGAAAGAAGGAATAAAATTCTCATACCATGTATGACCTGTAACTAATTATCTTATCTTTTGTTGTTCTAGGCCCCAATTTGCAAGCACTGATTCACTCACAGGTATTCAGCCAGGCATAAAATACTTTAAATGTACCAACTCCCCCCTTTTGCTTGAGACTTTGGACTTTTGGACTTATAAATCCAAGGTCTCAATTTTAATACCACTGCTTCTATTTCACCTGTGCTAAATGACACACACTGAATGCTGCAGAAGAGAACTGCAATCTCATGGCAATCTGGTGTCCTGAAATGCCTTGCTAACAGGCCACACTTGCAACAAAAACTAATGAAGCCCACAACTGTATATGGATTTAGTGATAGAGACTAGAACTGCAACTGCTAACTTCACACTCTTTCATTAATTTTAGGACCACAACAAGGATCCCTTCCAAAAATCCAATTTTTGGTTTCATAAGGAGCCTTCAGCACATCTTGGGATCCTTCTGGCATGAACCCAAGACAGAGAAAGTCTCCTAGCAAACTCGAAAAATTATCTGTAAGAAGTGAATTAAACTAAAAGAAAGTGGAAAAAAAGCTGGAAACAGACAAATTCTTTGCTGGGTAAGGAACTGGCTGGAGGGCTGAGCCCAGAGAGTAGTGGTGAATGGAGTTCAATACAGTCGGTGGCTGGTCACAGTGGTGTTCCCCAGGGCTCAGTGTTTGGGGCCAGCTCTGTTCAACATCTTTTATCAATGACCTGGATGACAGGATTGAGTGTACCCTCAGTAAGTTTGTAGATGACACCAAGATAGGAGGGAGTGTTGATCTGCTTGAGGGTAGGGAGGCTCTGCAGAGGGATCTGGATAGGCTGAATTGGTGGGCTGAGGTTCAGCAAGGTGTGTGCCAGGTCCTACACTTTGGTCACAATAACCCCATGCAACATTACAGAGTGGTTGGATTGCCAGTGCTGGGGTTGCTGGTTGATAGAGAACTGAACTGACCCAGTAGCGTGCCCAGGTGGCCAACAAGGCCAACAGAATCCTAGCCTTTATCAAAAATAGTATGACCAGTAGGACCAGAGAAGTGATAATCCCCCTGTACTCTGCACTGGTGAGGCCACACCTCAAATACTGTGTTCAGTTTTGGGCCCCTCAGTACAAGAAAGACACAGAGGCATTAGAGTTTGTCCAGAGAAGGATAACAAGGTTATGAGAAGCAGCTGAGGGAACTGGGGTTGTTTAGTCTGGAAAAGAGCAGGCTCAGGGGAGACCTTATCTCTCTCTACAACTACCTGAAAAGAGATTGTAGCAAGGTCGGTGTCAGTCTCTTCCCCTGGGTAACCAGTGAGAGGACAAGAGGAAATGGCAAGTTGCACCAGGGGAGGTTCAGACTGCATGTTAGGAAAAGTTTCTTCACTGAAACAGTTGTTAGGCATTGGAACAGGCTGCCCAGGGAAGCAGTGGAGTCACTGTCCCTGGAGATGTTTAAAAAAAGTATATATGTGGTACTTAATGGACATGGTGGTGATAGGTAGATGGTTGCAGTTGATCTTAGAGGTCTTTTCCAACCTTATTGATTGCCAGACATAGATCTAGGGGAATCCAGGCTTTCTTATTTCTTGTAGTTATGCATTAAAAACTTACCTCTTCTAGACGCACGCCCCTCGCTGGGCTCACTGAAGATACTCCCCCTCATTCCCGGCATTTACCTGTGAACGGGGTGGGGCGGGAGGCGGAGCGGAGGAACGACGGCTCTGCCATCTGCTCGTCAGGCCTGCTTGGCTGGTCTCCGCGGGCTGCCCTTCACGTCTGTGACAAGCGGCAGCGATTGGCCAGGTCTGGGTCCAACATGGCGGCTAGCGCGACCACCAACCCTTCTCAGCTTTTGCCGCTCGGTAACTAGCGACGTTTCCGCGGTCTCGCTGTGTCCAGGCGGGGATGGATCTTGTCTTGTGTCCGGCGGGTGGGCGGGCGGAGAGGGAAGGAGGGAGGGAGAGGACTTTGCGGGCACCTCTGAGTGGCGCGAGCACCGCTACCGCTTGGCGGGAAGCTCGAACGGGGCTGGAGGGGTTGTAAGGCGAGCGGCGGGCGGGCGCCTTACGACAGGGGAGGGTTTCCTCGCCCGGCCCTGGGCTGTGGGCGTGTGTGTGTGTGGAGGTGGCGGACGGATGGCGCGGGGAAGACGGCGTGGAGGGGCCTGGCTGTGGCTCTTGCCGCATTGCCCGGCGTTAAGTAGACCTTAAATGCCTAGGATTGAGGGGCGGATGGGTCGGCCTTCCTGGCTTCTCAGTCCGGTGTCTGCCGCAGGCCACGGGGCCTCCCACTGCTCGGGAACCGCGGCCGGGCTGGCAGTGGAGAGGCGCTTGGACATGCCGATCTCTTGCGCGGGCGGCGAGCGGGGAGGTGGCTCTGGTCCGCGCTTCGGATGCGGAGCAAAGGCAGCTGGGGACGAGTGTTGGTGTTTAGCGGTCCCATGGCCATGAACTGCACACCAGCAATAGAAGGTGTTCTCTCGGAAGGGAACTCCTGCAGCTTTCCAGCCTGTTGCCTCAGGAACGTGGTTACGTTCAAGCAGCAGTGAAGTGTGCAAGGACACGGTTTTAAATTTTTTTCCTTATTTTTTTTTATGTGCTTTTACCAATGTCCATGACAATTACGTTTTTTGCCATCACAATATCAGGGAGTTTGTTTGAGTAATGCCTGTTGTGTGAAACAATCTTGTATACCTCTCTTTTATTTGTTGTTTTTATTTACAGAGCTTGTGGACAAATGTATAGGTTCACGCATTCATATTGTGATGAAAAGTGATAAAGAAATTGTTGGAACACTTCTAGGATTTGATGACTTTGTCAGTATCTTTTCATGGAAATGTTTAAGGCTGTCTATGCTTTGGCTCAACTGATTTCTTGCTTTTCAGGGGTTTCAGTTCACTAGATAGAATCTTTTTGTTTGGATCAATTCTGTTCTTCTGATATTTTTATTTTACAGATAAAATCACAGTTCCTTATAAAATGAAAATAACTTTAAATACTTTGGTCTTAAAATTCTGGGCCTTATTTTCCTTGAAACTGGATTTTCAGATATGGTATTAGAAGATGTTACAGAATTGTGAGTATTATTTCTGCCTCTTGTTGCTATTTGATGTTTGGTTTCTTGAGGAAAAATGTGTATGATCTGTAAGCAAAGCAGGTTGATATTTTTTGAATACTTGCCAGCTGAATAGTTCATACCTTGGATTTAAACTACAGAGGGTGATCTGTTCAGGACAGCTGTGTTGGAGAGTAGCTCTTGCATGACTTGTAATCAGGTTCCTAATTTGTAGCCTTAATTTTGCAAGGGTTATGTGTGGAACTTTCTAGTATTTTGCTTGATTTTACATTTTGCTAAGGTCTAAGCAAAGATTTTACAAGTTGGCAGACTAAGGATAAGTATTTATTGCTTTATCATGCTACATTGTTATTTTGAGTATCAGTGGTATTCAAGAAATTGCCAGGATTTAGAGGCTGAATCTTTATCTATGTACTGAGCAGAACAGTGCAGTGGATGTTTCTAGTTGCCAGGTAGCTTTCCTTACCCAGTTGGTCAGTTTGTCAAGCCACACACTGCAGTGTGGCTAATTTTTTTGTTAGTTCCAACAACTGTTATTTTTATGCAGAGGTTTTTGTCTCTTTGTAAACAGAACTGGAATCACTGTCTCTGGTTATATGTTCTTATTTTTTCTAATGTTACTTTCAGTGAGATAACACCTGAGGGCAGAAGAATCACAAAGCTAGACCAGATTTTGCTAAATGGAAATAACATAACAATGGTAAGTCCTCATTGTTAAAAGGCTGTATGCATTTATTTTCTTTCAGTGATTGGGTTCAAGTACTTTAAGCTAAACTTTCCAGACAGTTGCATTACATAAGGTACTTTCAAGTCTTCCAGGACATATGTGTGTATGAGTGATGCTGGAAAAGTGATCTTACTGTTTTACTTGGTACATGTTACGTAATAAAAGAAATAAATGAAAAGAACACGGTTCTAATTCAGTTTTGGTGAATGTTTTTCTGGTCTTCAGGTGTGCAAGGGGATCACTGGCTTTTTTAGCCACTCTGTAGGCTGGTTCATGTAGTGGCTTTTCTATTATGAGTGTTTTCCTGCATAAGTGTGTAGGTGGAATACATCTACCTTTCTTTCATTTTTCCGTCAGCTGAATTCTGCAACTTGCTAAATACCACAAAAGCAGTCCCACAGTAGTTTTTTGCTTGTTTGCATAAATGGCTACAAAGTCTGGATTTGATATATAAGAGCATTCCTAAATTTGTGGGAGAAGAGGAGGACTAACTTGAGTCTAAGTCAACTCTCTGATAGTAAGGAATAATCTCCATTTTGCTGTCTTACCTACTTTGTACCCCTTTTGTGTGTTTGAGCAAGTGCCATCTTAATTTCTAAGCCTTTTTTCTGCTTTGGATACCATTCTGCACCCTTAAAGGACATATTCTGACTTCTTGGATGGGGTAAAATTACTACCAGCCAGCTAAGCTGGTGATACACTGCCCTTGAGGCAGAAACTGGTGATTCTCAGAGCACAGATTTTCAGCAAGACAGCTGTGTTTCTGTGTTAGATCTTATGTCTCTTTTGGGGACACTTCTTCTTGCTTTAGACTTTTACTTACTTTGATCCCAAAAGCAGCAAAGTTCTTTGTCTTTAGAAGTGCTTATCTTCTTATTAAAAGTATATCTGTAAAAGGAGTGGCTATCCTTTTTTCCCTTTTTCATGTTTTTCCTTTTGTATTTCTTTTTCTGTTGTTAGTTCTTTACTTCCTTTACAGGAAAATGTTGTACTGACTTAATCTCTGCTGCCTGTAGAAGGACTCAGACTCTCTATTAGTTTTTGGGCTCTGCTTAGCAGTAAAAGTGGGAAAGAGGAAAGTCCGGGAAGAATCAGCAACTGGAGAAACTCTGCATGAAATTCTTTAGAACCATGTTTTTTATCCTTTTAAAAATGAACTGTAGTGTTTCTAGACAGAATAATAGAGTCATAGAATTGTCAGGATTGGAAGGGACCTTAAAGATCATCTAGTTCCAACCCCCCCCATGGGCAGGGACACCTCCCACTAGATCAGGTTGCTCAGAGCCCCATCTAGGCTGGCCTTCAAAACTTCCAGGGATGGGGCTTCCACCACCTCTCTGGGCAACCTGTTCCAGTGTCTCACTACCATCATCTCCTTGAAGTGAATAAGATAGACAAAACCCAGAATACGTGTTACCTAGAATCAATCTCCTTTGTGTTTTGTTAAACATACTTTGGATTTTGGAGACTCTTTTTGACATATGCTTCTCTGGCAGTAACTTATTTCCTCTGTTGGGAGAATGTTCTGAGTTGGAAGGGACCCATATGGATCACTGAGTCCAATTCCTGGTCATACACTGGACACCTCAAGAATTACACCATATGCCTGAGAGCACTGTCCAAGCACTTCTTAAACTCCTTTGGGCTTGGTGCCATGACCACTTCCCTAGGGAGGCTATTACAGAGCCCTGTATTGAACCTAAAACCATTTTTGTGGTCTCCCAGGAAGTCTCTGTCTGCAAAAATGCTGTAAGGCAAGAACTGTCACTTATGGGTTTGTAAAACCCAAATCTACAGCACTAACAGAAAACTGTTTTATTCTTTTATAGCTGGTTCCTGGAGGAGAAGGACCTGAAGTATAAGTTGATACAGTTGTCATCTGTCAAGATATGTGGCATATATATATATACATACATTGCATATATATATATACATATAAATAGAGCTTTTGAGGTATGGGTGTGGGTAGGTTTTGGTGTGGCTTGTTTGTTGGGGTTCTTTTTTGTTTACAGACACATTTGATAAAAGACAAGGATTTGCTTTTTAGGAAAGGTGCATTGCTGATAATGGTGACTTTGTATATCTTGTAAAGATGCACTAATCTGTTCTGAATAAAAGGCTTTCTTTTTGTTACTGTATGAGATAAGTAATTGTATAATTGATTGATGGAATGGAAAAATAATAGTTATGTTTCAATTGCTGTCAGTCTTCAGTTTTTCTACATCTGTTGCATTTTTTTATTGTCCATGTCTATATAAAACACAAGTCATGACCAAGAGATTGCTGTTCTTTGGAGTACAGGAAGATACTAAGCTGGATCATTTGTTTAAACACTGCATTAGATTGTGTTACCAGAAACTATGTGGTAGAGTGCTGTGGAATTCCGAAAGCTCTTCAAGGTGGATGAATCTGATGCTCAATAGTCTTTGGTTCTGCTGGCCATGAGGCTCAGTTCTCTTGGACTTCTTTTGCTTGGCAGATATGCTTTCTTACAGTAAAGGCACTGTAATGGTATTTGGAAACTGAGGACAGACAGACCAGACCTAGTTCATGTTCAGGGGTTGGAAAACCAACCAAAAAAATGCTGGTGTTTAAATTTCTCATTCATGTCAGTGGTGACTCCCCTTTCACCACTAAGTGGTGCTATGTGTACTTAAGTTGGGAGCTGCTGGTGCCTGCTTGTGTTGTTCAGAGTAGTCATTCTAGAGTAAATGTTCTTTGGGCTGCATCTATCCTCCTGTGATACGAAAGTTTGACAGATATTGAGGGCAACTATTAGTTGAGGAGAATTTTTATAGAGGGAAGAATTGCTGTTTTTATTTTGTCATGATGGACAAAAAATAGCAGACTCTTAAGTTATGTCCACGGCAGCTTATGCTTCCATAATACACCACTCAAGTGATTTCTGTGTATGAATGACCTTGGAGACGAGTCACAGGTGCCTGCTGTTACTGTGGGGAGGGCAGGGTACATTATGGGCTCACAGGGACAGGACATGCTTTGCCTTCCCATCACCAGAAAAGAAGAGTTGGAGAAGGAGACTCAGGGCAAGAGACTGCAAGAAGTTGCTGTACCAGATCCTTTTGCCTTACGTTCTTTGACAGAACAGCTGCCTTCTGGTAGCTGAGTCTTCACTCAAAATACAGTGAGAACTTATTGCTTTATCATATTAAAGGGAAAAGAGACTCCCTTCTTTCTCCCAAGGAGTGTGCTACTTCTGTCTCACTTGTTTGAATCTGTGATTGTATAAAAGTGCACTCATGTTCTGCTCCACCAGCAGCCCAACCATTTTAATTGCAGTTATCTGGAGAAGTACTAAAACATGTACAGTATATGTAGTGTAGTGGCTGTATTTGACTAGACAAGCTTTCAAAAAGCAAAGCCAGGTCTACAGCACAGGGTGGATAGGGCCTTTGTGTATTCGTCTCCCATGTGCTGTTTTTTTCTCTCTCTAAAGAGCAGAAACTACATCTCCCACCCTTACAGTAATCTCCCGTCCCCCTTACCAACCTTGAGGCTCAGTAACCTACAACTACCTTATTCAAGAGAAACAAACCACACCACTTCCCTGGACTATACATCTTTGTAGCACTCCCACGTAACAGCTAGCAGCCTTTTAACACAAGTTACGCAAACAACCATTCTGTTTTTAAGCAAATGGAATCTGTTTACATGGATTAAGTTTTAATTCCATTGTTCCTGGCATAAGCAAGCTTTAATAAAATACTTCATATAACAGGAGAAAGGGTGATATCCTTGCTCAGAATAACAATCTTGAGACATGTTTAGATCTAGAATGTGCGGCTAAGCTACAGCAAACACTCTGTGAATGTCAATATTCATTTGGAATTGGCAGCAGCAGCCCATTGCCTCCAGGCTCTGCACAGGAATCACTCTTAACAGAAATGGCTACAAGCCCGATCATGCACTTCAGCAAAGATTTTTCAAGTATTTGATTAAAAAATTGCTGAATACTGTTCAATCNTGCACTTCAGCAAAGATTTTTCAAGTATTTGAAGTCTACAACCCAGGAATCACTCATTAAAAAATTGCTGAATACTGTTCAATGTATTTTAATGCCAAGCTAATTATTCTAATTCCAGGTAAATGCCATCTTGAACCCAGTGTGAAGGGGAAAATTAGACTCAGTAACTTGCATATTCCAGTGGACTTACTCTTTTCTCTTGGAGAGTGAAATTAGAAAGCATAACTGGATAAATCCTAGTGGCAAATGACAGCTATCAACTACATCTCAAGGGATGAATCCTCGGGATCTGACTATTAATCTGAATTCTTGAGGAATTTGTGATGTTGGCATTCTAAGGCTGAGCATCTACCAAGGATATGGCACTAAAGATGTAATTGCAGGGGTTGAAGTGAAAAGACCAATAAGTCAGTGACTTGAAAAAACTTGATGGGACATAAAAAGAGTTGCTCCAACTCATAGAATATCATCAACAGGACATATTAAAAGAGGAAGAAAGGAGGAATAGTATAAAAGGAAAAGGAGAGCAGGTGATCTCAGGAGAGATCCTGCACTTAAAAGTGAGGAGCCACGCTTGGCATTTAGTTGGATTAGTAGCCATAAGCTTTTTAAATGCATTGATTTGCAATGATGATAAGTCTAAAAAGTAGACACCACAAGGGAACTGTGAAGTCAAGCCTCATTAGTCAGGTATACTTGCCTGACACCTAATGGAAACAGAGGTTTATGGACAAGAGAAAGTTGATGTTAAGCACCATAAAAAGCAGATTCTTTACTTCTTTGAGCATGGAACTTTGTTTAACCTGACCCTTGTCATTGCCAATCAAAGACCTGGGGAAAAAAAAAGGTTATATTCATGTAAAGTAGAAAAGTGCTTTAGAATAACATTTTACATTTTTTGTTTGTTTCCTGTTTCCATGTTTTCTCCTTTCTGTTAGGGTCATATCGAAATAAACTACAAAATTAATTTATTTAATCTCTGACAGCTCAAACTTCCAGTGAACACAAGTGACTTCACATCTTCTCATCATATTTTGAAATACCACTAAAAATTTTTTTTTTCCTGGATTCACACAGTCCTTTACCTCTGCATGCTGGGGTACTATTACTGAATTTATTAAGTAAGATTATGTCTGCTCAGTGACTTAACTACAGGTGAGGGGTATATCTTTTCACTTTGTTAGCCTTTACCAGCAGATGCCTTTAGTTACACCACAAATTCTGTCTTGAACTTTACAAAAATATACCCTAGGAAGCATCCCAGCTCCAGGGGAGATGCTTGGCCACAGCCTGCTGCAATCCCAGCGATCTCAAGGGGCCTGAGTTAGGATTGTTATTTATAGGGGCACAAAGTGATTGCCTTTCATGATTACTTTTTCATTGTGGACGTTATTCTTGTCAGGTATTCTTGGCACCCTTCAGAGTGGGCTACAGTCCAGACTAGAGGAGTTTCAGGAACAGTTAGGGAGTGCCTAATCACCCCGACTTGCTGTACTTGTACCTAGGGCAAGGAGGCACTAGATTGTGTCAACTCACTGCTCCAGTAGGCAAGATCAGAAAGTGCCAGACTGTCCCAGTTCACTGCACTTATAATTAAAACAAGAATGCAATGTTAACTGGGGCTGACATCACAATGCAGCCTGGGGCAAAGGTCTGTACCACCACATGTCACAGAATCACAGAATGTTAGGGTTTGGAAGGGACCTCGGGAGATCATCTAGTCCAAACCCCCTGCCAGAGCAGCTTAACCTAGACAGGTTGCACAGGATGGTGTCTAGTCAGGTTTTGAGTATCTCCAGAGATTGAGACTCAGCTACCTCCCTGGGCAACCAGTTCTAGTGCTCCACCACCCTCAAAGTAAAAGGTTCCTCCTCATGTTCAGATGGAACTTCCTGTGTGTGAGTTTTTTCCCATTGCCTCTCTAGTCCTGTCAGTAGGTACCAGAGAAAAAATACTGGCCCCATCCTCCTGATACCCATCCTTTAAGTATTTATAAGTATTGATAAGATCCCCCCTCAGTCTTCTCCAGGCTAAACAGGCCCAGCTCTCTCAATGGTGTCCACAATGATGTGGACAGGGTTTGGTTTTAATTGGGTTTTTTTGTCCCTTTTTTAATACACTTTATTTATTCATTTGACAGTCTTTATGTTCTTGGCATTTAATAACTCTATTCTTAGAGTAGATTGGAGTGGGGTGCACTGAAAGAAGATACTAGATTACTGCTCATCTTCTGAACATATAAATATTTTTATACTGCTGAAATTACAGAAAAAAACAAGGAAATACAAAGATTTCCTTTAGAGATATTAACATGACTTCACACCGTGGACAGATTGTATCATCTGACTGACCTGGCTGTCTGTAGTGATGCTACTGGTCAAACCTTTTGATTGAAGCATATCCTTTCTAGCATGTCAGAGCTGTGCTCAAAAACTCAGAACACAATTTGTCTGAAAAAAGTGAGCTTTCCTCTAGTAAAATGTATTATTAAGTTCTCCTTTGCCAAAGTGTCTCACACAGGTTGTCTTGACAGATAAAGGGGCAGGGTTAACAGGAACACCTAAAGTCAGAGGGTAGTTGGGTTTATCTTCAGAATTTCATTCAAAATAAGGGAAGACCAGAGACTCTTAGGAATGCTTGACCAATTTTAAAATATTCTTAAAGAGTAATTTAGCTCTGAAAGAGCTCAGGAAAGAGCAGCTCAACTGTTCAAGGTCTGCCAAAATCTATCTTACAGTAGAGAGTGACTGCCAGCTTTAAAAATAAGCATTTCCATCTACCTGTAATGATACAGAAGCTACATAACAGAAAAAAAGACAATCCATAGCTGCTTCTTCAATGTATTAAAAAAATATTCAGATTTTTTGAAATTAAAAGTAAAACCTAACAGTGGATTTTTGCTTTTCTGGAAGATAGTATTTGTCTTTTCTAGTATTTTTATATACTTCAAGTTCTCTTTAGTGCCACAGAGTATTAAATGAGAAAATCTCTCAAATCATCACTAAAGAAATAGCAGTGTTGGATGTTCCATAAAATAACAATTGGGGAACTTTGGTATCATACACCTAAATTAAAGAAGGCTCTAAGAAAGGACAGGTGAAGTAATCTGTATCGTCTACACATTACAAGGTCACCTATGAACCACTACTGCAGAGCAGCCATTTACAGTCATGCTTTTCTAAGAGTAGTTACCCTCAGTAAATATCTCCTAACTGGCACAGCAGCTCAGATTTCAGTCTTTTATGTTGTGGTAATTCTATTAGATATCCATCCTAGCATTATTTCCTCTGTTCCTTTGTCAAAGGTTGAAGCTGGGCTGACCACTAAACGAATGACAGATGCTCTCTATTAATCCTTCTTCCTTCCCAGAAGGAGAAGGGAAAGGGAATAAGGGAGAGAGACTTACTGGCTAGACAGAAAAATAAGACAGCTTTAGTGAAACAGTAACAATAAAAAGAAAATATAAGATTAATAAGAAAATAATGAAATATATACAAAACAAATATCAAACTCCCCCAAAGTCCAGGCTGGACTCAGTGGCAAATGGGAATGGGGTTCAAGAGCTCACAGATTAGGATCAAAAGCAGAAGAACAGACAGTCCTTTTCAGATGTTGGCTATTGAAGATGAGAGCTTGACCCTTGTGATCCCTCAGTTTCGTACTGAATATTACATGCATGGAATGGAATACCTCTTGGTCAGCTTTGGACCACCTGTCCTGTCCACTCCTCCCATGCAAGGATGACTTTTTTACTTATTTACGACCCTTTCACTTACAGCATCCCAACGTGGTACACAATTCCTAGCAATGACCTTGGTTTCTGTAGGACCTAGTTGGGGCAAGAGCCTTTCTGCATACTGATCCTTAGTAGTAACTTTAAATACCAAGCATTATCATTTCTAGAAGCAGATACTGTCTGCAAAAAATGCTATTAACTTCAGAAAATACAGTCACCTAGAAGAGAGTTAACTGAAAAATAAAACAACTGACCAGATAATTGGTTCTGTTCTAGCTGAAACCAGGAAATCCTTTCACTCTAGACATATTTTGTTTCCATGTCCAGTCAATCCCATTTTCAGAAGCCACCTTTGTGCATGGCTGAGCTTTTGGAGTTATTTGTCTGCTGTATTAGACAAATTAACCATATTTCTATCTTACCTTTCACTTTTCAGACATTTCTTTCAACTTACCAGTGACCTTCACTGGTGTTCTCATTCTGTTAAATCTCTTTTTAGCAATTAATTTGACTTTAGATATCTCAGTATCTGAATTTGTGTTGTAAAAGTCCCTGTCTGTAATTACTTTTGTATTTACTTAAAGCACCTTTGGCTGTACCCTAAATCAGTTCTGGTGACTTTTCCTGACATAAGCTTGATGACATCATGTATCATTTTCTTTTATTCCGACACCTTTTCCTTTCCTTGCACTTACTTTCCAGCATTGTCTCAGTGAATATCTGAGTCTTAGATCTCTTCTCCTCCATGCCAGTATCTTCTCAAAGGATGGTGTGTCATTCCTAGACAAAAGTACCTTGTAAAAACTAACTTAAATTTCTTTTTTAAATGGGACTTCACTGACTTGCTTCCCATAGCAGTTCCTCAAGCACAGCTGAAGCCTGTTGCAGTTTTCTACTGCAACTGTAGAGAGCAGTCGAGACCACACTGATCAGAGGATTTTCACATTTTTCTTTCAGGCTACCTTCCCTCATTTCTCAAGCCAAAGTATTGATCTGAGCATCTTGCTCAAATCAGCAACAGATACCATTTTTCATTATGAAAGTACTTGACATTATTTGACTACTGTTAGCCCTTCAGAAACTTATTTCTTGAATGACTAGGGAGAATAAATAGTTTATTTCAAATCCAAATCAAGGCCAGATCAGAATTTGTAATGCCCTGAATGACAACTAAACCAGATAGTGACTAAAGAATATCCTCACAGTGCAAGGATGTTTTGTTCCGTCAGAGTTATACTCCTGGGAAACATTTGCTATGATGCTAATCTGTGTGAGGAGGTGCAGGAACATACACAACCCTTGGTGTTGAGAACTGGCAATAGAAGGCATTGTGCAGGAACACACAAATGCCCTGCTGATCCCTTACTTGGTCTAAGTGTGATCAGAAAGGAAAAAGCTACAGAGATATTTCATTTTTCTTTATCATGTTTTGCATGTAGTTTTTGCTTCATGTGTTATACTGATAAGGCGTAATGCATTCATTCCAAATTATTAATTTTAAACTAGTGTCTCCAGGTAATAATATAGCAAGTATTTCCTATGTCATGTAGGTATGTTAGATTATCCAATAACCTATAAACATTGTTTTGATTTCCATGGTTACTCAGGTGATTCTGGCATTTTTCTTCCACACCATTGGTTGCCAAGGATATAAGCTGTTACAAAACACAGCAGCTACAAGTCAAGAGTGCAGTGGCATAGTCCTTCTGCATGCAGCAGTTCTATGTAATAAAGCTTGCTTGACACAGCACTTGAATTCGGAATTCTTTCTCCATAGAGCTCTTGGAATTAAAGTTAATCAGTTTGTTATAAAAGCAGAGAACGCTCACCAAAGCTAGCAAATGTAAAATGTATATGGCACAGCTATACTGCCTAAGACAAAGCACTTGTGTACCTTCTGGCAGAGAGAGGAATATCCTGATTCTAACTACATTGTTGTCAAATAGAATTCCAACCCAGACCACCAGAAACTGAATTCAGAGCAGAACACTTTCTACATTTAAGGCCAGCATTACCTTACCAGTAGGCTTAATCTCCTGCACTGTACAACAGATACTTGTTAAAAAGAATCACGAAGATTTCTAAATGTCTGCTGCACGATGTAAGCTGAAAAAATGAGACCAAAATGCCTATAAACACAAAATGGGACAGAATAGGAAGTGCACTTAGCTTGGGTTACATTTTTCTGCCCACAAACTAGCAAAGACAACTTGATGCAGACATTCATATGTCTAACTATCTAAACTGCACAGAGAACACACAGCTGAAACGATCCAACTGTCTTCAGAAACTGAACTCTTGGAGATCTAGGTCAGATTGCATGTAAAAAGTAGATGCTGCTTGTAATTTTGCAGTTCATATATATTAAAAAATAATCTTCTGCATTTTCAGTAGAACACGGTTCTCTAAGTTTTTCAATTCTTTCAAATTGAAAAAGAAAATGATACTTATACTTTTCAGATATGTGACCTCATAGTAAGAAAGAACTTGCTGAAAAATAATCACTTCTTACTGTATAAAAAAATCAAAATTTGCTACAGTGTACTATAGACATTATATTATAGTTTGCTTGTAAAATATTATACTGCAATTTTAAATGGTTGATCATTCTTATATATTCTTATATAAGATATTACAGAATCTGTGAGGGGAGTCTGATTAGCTCCAGAACAAGAAAATGTGGTTGAATTTTTCTAATATAATTAGGTGTTTCTTTTTCTTCTGTCAAATTGCCTACTCTCCTTTTTTTAGACAGATTTTAGTGACCTACCTCAAAGTTTGCATTTTCATTTTTTTAGCTGATTAAGAATGGTAGTAGCCAGTTGATTAAACAACTCCAGGAAGAGATTTGCAAATTTATAATCATCATACTTTATTTAAGACCAAATTAAATTCTACTGACTGTTTGTTGTTGGGAATGACTTCTTATACCAGTGTTCTAAACCTAAGGCATTAAAATTAATCTGGAGTTCATTAGGAAGTTGTGAGCTTTATGTGAAAGCTAGACCCCAAAAGAGCCTGAACCAGCCAGTAAACATTCTAGTAACACTGTCAAAAGTGAGGAGATGAAATAATAAAGTATACAGCTACATTTTTGCTATCTTTAGGCTTGTGCTGAACATAAAAATAAAATCTAAATGTCTAGCTCCAACATTAGGGAGCTTTTGAGTCCAGGATTTTGATGTTACCCATTATTTAACAGCTGGCTGAAACCACCTCTCTACGAGAGCTGCACTCTAATCCATGCAACATGCTTCTGTGCATGGGAAAATAGCTGCACAGACAATGCTGTAGATCTAGTAACAGAAGATATACTGCAGAATTTCAGCAACACTGAAGCAAATTGCATAAAGCAAGAATATGCTGCACAGTGCATGGTGTGGGTGTTTAGGAAATCAGGTTTTTCTGATGCTTCTTGTAAGCAACTTCTTTGAAAATTCAACCTCACTGTGCTTTCTTATCAGCTACCAAGTTATGGGAGTTTGAAGCTTTAGAGCTTTGCATCTTCTTGCCAATGGGTGGTATGGAAAGATAGAGCTAACAGGTTCAGAAGGAACTTGGGTACTCATGCACTAGAAATATACAGGCATAGAAATACCACAGTCAGCTCACAAACCCTGAGCCACATACGGCTAGATGCTGGGTGGATGTTAAATATACCATGCATTTTTCCCTAGACATTTACTTGGGGGGATGATATGGGACAGGGTACTGCACTAGATGAACCTTTGGTTTGACTGTGCTTATGTAAGACATATTTGACATGTAATTTTAACAAGCAGCTCTCCAACATAAAAGAGAGTAAGAATAAGTGTTACATGAAAGATTCTGCTCAAGATATAATTACACTGTGAGATATAAAAACACTTGAAGCTCAGCCTGGCTAATTGCAAACAGCTCTTCTGTTCCAGGCCCTCTGTCACTCTCTATAACTGTAAACAGTACTGTGATACAGTTATAAAAATGGACCATGATGACATAACTTCTTTTTCCAAAAACCTCTATTTGTTTTAATATCTCTATTCAGTTGGCTATTTGTTTTTGGAAGGGTGGCCTTGCATGAGGTTACGGAGCCAACTGAGAAATCAGAAAGGCAGCAGGGCCAGTCATGTTACACTAATTAAATGTGTATAAACTATGTCAGTGTGTTTAATTCTTCTGTTTCCACAGCTGACCTTTTTTTAAGGACTGATTTACAGTATGGCAATCAACTGTTGCAGGCAACAACCATAACGTTTCAAAACAGGAGGGAAAGACTGCTGCAGGGATCAGAAGGGAGAGAGCCCCTGTCCCAGCTCCTGTTGGTGCCTCAGCGCCCTCCCAGTGCCCTAGGACCTGAACCCCACCCTGAGGGGTGCTAGCCTGGACTTGCTGAGCAATGCATTGTGCCTTCCCAGTCAGATGGGGCAGAGTGGATCATGGTGCTCACACAATAGGTTGCCCATGCACTATGGCCATGGGGCTACATATCTCTCTTCATGGCATATAAGTACAAATATGAGATCACCAAGAACATTCGGATTGAGGAGAGGACTAGTCAGTGGGAAGTAACCCCTCCTCTTAGATCAGGAGCCCTGCTTACCTCCTGGGCTCAACAAACTGCCCAGTTGTCAAGGAAAGCCACATGTAAACACAGCTCTTCATTATTATTGGCTTCTTGAAGGGCAACCATGATAAGACAACTGCAATAATATTGCCATATTTTGAAGGAACTAAGGAACAATTCTCAACTTGTCCCAGAAGCTTCTCATAAGTAATGCTCAGCTTAGAAACATTAGTGTGAAGTCTCATGAAAGCTAAGACAGAAAACTCAGCACTTGATTTATTCAGTTATGTTCCCAAATAGCTATAAGGCATATAAAATCCTAAGATATACATTGCTTTTTACAGCTCTCAAACATGCTTTCAAAGAGTATTTGGGCTTGTTTTTTTCTTTTGATTTTGAAAAGATGTTTTGTTTTCTTAGACTCTCAAGGAAATGATAATGATAGAGAAAACTGGGGTTTAACCTCCCTCATGGTTTCCCACATTGCCATACTGTGTCTTTTATGTGTGTCTTTTACATTCTTTTGGCCTGTGTATTTTTCTACAAGGAATCAGTCTGATGTTTACCTGGCCTCTTGCGTTATGGCTACTTTTGCTTATGTGAGCACCTTCTGTACTATTTTGAAAGATATGAAACAGGCTAATGGCTGATTTTGTAGGATAGGTTTTTAATTTAGGACAAAAGAAAAGGGGGAAAAAAAGAGGATTCAGACCTGTGTGTGATTTAGCACTGATGCCTAAAGATTTAAGTGTGTTCTGTAGATTTTTAGGACTTTTAGAATTACGTGAAGCTTCCTGGATTGTTCACGTATTAGAAGCCACTAGGCCTGTTTCTGAGGGACTATCTCAGACTTTCCCATGCCTCACCAAGGACATGATGTTTCGAAGAAGCCTCCTGCAGATACCATGAAGACAAAACAGCAGAAGAGGCCTGAGCCCCACGTGGGCTGTCTCTGAGGGGCCAAGCTGAGGACCATCAGGGGTGGGCTATTGGAAAACCTAGTCCCAGGGTTGGCTATAGATATCAATATGTTAATTACCAATAAAAATCTGTAAAAAGTGTGATCCCTTGGGGAGGGCATGCACATCCATGTTGAAGATCTCGAAGGTGTGGAATTCCAATTAAAGGTAACTCTAATAACTCTGCGCCAAGTGTCTATTTTCCAGAATTTTTGACATCAGGACAATGCCTAAACTGGGGATCCATCTCTAGAATTGACTAAGTGATCCTTCCTTTGATTGGCAGTGCTTCTTAATCTTTGAAATAGTGAGTGTGGATGTAATATTTTTATTAGGAATAAGCAAAGTCCTAACACTTTGTAAAGGCCAATTCATTTTCCTAACTACAAAGGCAGGCAAGAAGAATAGTATATTCAGTGTAATTAGTGGTTAGTACTGAGGAAATCATGCGTACAGGTGTTAAAACTCTTCTTGAACTACAGTAAAAGCAATCATATTTTAAAAAAATTAAAAGGGCGTAAATGCTAACTGTTTTATTGTCTATTGAATGCTAAGCAAGCACTACATCTTCAGTTAAATGCACTTTAAACCACTTAATAAGTACCTAAATTGCTGACAATCAAGAGTCATTGCCTCATATATTGATGTAAAAGGTAAAATAGCTCCAGAATATGGCAAATAAAAGTTGTAAGAAAACATCATTGTGGATGCCCCATCCCTGGCAGTGTTCAAGGCCAGGCTCAATGTGGCCCTGGGCAACCTGGTCTACTGTGTGGCATCCCTGCCCATGGCAGGGGGGTTGGAACTAGATGATCTCTTAAAGTCCCTTCCAACCTGAGCCATTCTATGATTCTATGATCATAAATATTAAAAGGATGGAAACAGCAAAGTAAAACAAAGTAAAATATTTATTGGGCTACAACTTATAATTTGATTTCTTTTTCCTGATTCAGCGATAGGCAAAGTTTTAAACACATCTACACCAAAATAGCTCGAAATTACCAAAAGAGAAGAGATATACATAGAACAAAATAAGGAGGTAAGTAATAAATAGATGTGTTGGGTTGGTTTTTTTTTATAAAAAAGAAGCAAAACAACAGTAAAAGCAGAAAATGATGTTGTCATGATTAAAAATACACACCTAAAGACTCTTGACTATAGGAAGTAATCTGAAATAATTAATAAAGTTTGTTTTACAAAAGGAGATACATGGAACATTAAAGCTCTAAATACCATATACCGTATAAAGGTTTGGAAGTCAATTTGATACAAGGGCAAAGAAGACATATGCAAAATTACTAGATCAAAATACAAACATGATTACCTGTATTGTGACAACTCCTGCAAAACCATAACTACTGTATGNCTCCCTGGATCTTCGTTTGCGAACCCTAGCCACGATGACGATGTATGGTTGGTGCACAAAGTAAAAGTCCTTGCCCTTTAGATCTTAACTGTGAAGTTAAAACAATGCAAAGAGTGGAAATCATCAGTAAGGAAAGAATAAAGATTCTTCAACAAGGACAAAATAATAAATTAGATGAGTGTATTCTGATGAGTAGTTAGCATGATTGTCAGCTGTATCAGATCAATGTCATTTGAAAATCTCCACAAAGGTCATGTTACCACTTCATATTTTGGTGTGGTTTTACCCAGTGGCAGGCAATCCAATATAAAAATCCTACTAAGGCCATACTGCATGCAGGTGCTGTNACCAGGGGCCACAGAAGACCCCAAGTGATTTTCAGACTGTGCCTGAGGTGCTGTCTTAAAACACGTAATACAGGTAAACCTGAAGCAGGGGTTGCAGAGTGACTCCACTTAACTTCATTAGGGTTAAGGTTTCCAGGTTTTATATTCACTAAGAATACAAAAAAGACTAATAAAGATTCATAAATAGCATCTTTTTATTTCTTGGAGATGAGGCATGTTGTGGAACATTAGCTCAGAGAAAACAGAGCTCTGGGGCCATCAGTGCAATGCTGCCATTTCAGTAATAAAGAGTAAATAGGAGGCTTGAACAGGAGATGGATGCAGTAAGCAAGAATTACAACTGAAATGAAAGTAATACTGTATCTCCAGCAACCCATGGTAAAATGGTATCACCATTTATGGATTCATGCATACATGAAAAGAAGTGGACCTACTAACATAAAGAACTGTAAAATTATAGTTTTGATTAAGGAAAAAGGTAAAAGTATACATCTGTTTCAATTAAAGACATACCAAAGAAAGAAGGAAAGGATTATACCATGTCACTGTAACCTTTTGCACTCTTTGTAGATTTCCTGATACTGCCACTGGTAAGTAAGACAGAGAAGCTAATAAAAATCTACTTAGACATCATTTGTCAAGGAAATAGTAGAAACAACTTGTGAGTACAACTGACAATGCTGAACAAAACGGCCAAAAAGGGGAACTCACCTCATTGTGGCTTTCAAAAATTCTCATAGTTATGAATAGGTTGTTCAGAGAGGTGGTAGATGCCCCACCCCTGGAAACATTTCAGGTCAGGTTGGACAAGACTTTGAACAACCTGATCTAGTTGAAGATACCTCTGCTCACTCCCAAGGGAGTTGGACTAGATGACCTTTAAGGATCCCTTGCAACCCAAAGCATCCTATGATTCTATGATAGACAAGTTAGAAAAAAATATCTGTCTCAAGTGCCTTGAAGGTGAACACTACCCTGGTTTTCAGTGCTGGCAAACACCTGCTCAACCTAAAATAGATCAGGATTTTTACCTATTTAAGATAGCAGGTGGGAAAAGAGTATTTTGAGAAGAGCACATAATATCTAACAAAGGTTAAGTATTGGTAACCAAAATAGCCTATCTTCCATACCTCTTCTTTTAGAATAGATGTCACATGGAACACTTCAAAGCAGCTGGTTTAGTAAACCAGGAGAGAGGGGGTAGGAGAGCTGGGTACAGGGTGACTGGGGAGGGCTGCATCAACCTGCTGGGATAGGAGGAATCTCCCTATATGGCACAGTAACGTTATGCCTCAGGCCAGGGCTTCTCTGTCACACCACCAAGCTGTTCAGAAGGGCCATTTGGCACTGACAGGGCCTGCACATCAGAGGCAGACTCCAAAATGCCCCTGGATGTCTGGCAGTGAGTTAGTTGTCCTGGGTGATATCAGCTTCACAAGGCTTTTGTCTGATCTAATGAATACACTTACTGTGGGCAGGCAGCTGGAGGCAACCAGATCAACATTTACCTATAAGGTTACATTTTGAAGTTTTAATGATTTTCAGATAGCATTACAGTACACTGAGTCTTATTTCACATGGGTTAAGTCTATTAGTTCATCAATGATATGAAAGGCAAAAATTGGCTCAGCAAGAAAATATCATTTTAGCTTCTTGGAGCAAACCTGCTTTCTCAGTCTGTTCTGCCATTTCATAGTGTTCCTGGAGTTTGCAGACTGAATAGGCACCAGGTGCTGCTGCTGGGTTTCTGGAATGGAACCTTTTTGCTCTGATGCCTTTGGGTTTAGTGGGACTAGCTATGCCTTGCTCATTCAACAAGGAGGCAATCTGTCTGCAAGAAAGTCAAGGTCACTGGATCAGCTATTCCTGTGCAAAGAAAGCAAACAGGACAGTCACTGCTCTCTGCCTTTTCCCTCTGCTTTCACTAAGAAGGTGGCAGGTACCTCCTGACAGGGTGCACAGAGAACTTGTTTCCCTAAGCCTGTGCTGTGCCTTATAGGATCNTGTCCAGCAGCTCCCTATCCTTCTGGAGCTGGGGGGCCCAGAATTGGACACAGTATTCCAGGCGGGGCCTCACCAGGGTAGAGTAGAGGGGGAGAATAACCTCTCTGGATCTGCTGGCCACACTCCTCTTAATGCATCCTAGGATGCCATTGGCCCTCTTGGCCACAAGGGCACATTGCTGGCTCCTGGTCATCCTCCTATCCACCAGGACTCCTAGATCTTTTTCCCCAGGGCTGTTCTCCAACAGATCAGATTTCTGCATACCTGCGCAGATAGTTCAAATAGCACCAGTGTTGAGTATACAAGTGAATTGTCCTTCATGCAGAAGAAACAATAAAACAAATGTGCCACTGTATCTAGTGATTTTACAGTAAGCAAAATCAGGATTGCACAACCATGTGAAGCATTGAGAACAATCCTCTTCCCCCACTGGGTCAGTAAATCAACCATCAATGGTGGTAGAAAGGATGCAAGGCATTGAGAAATGGGGCTGCCTCACAAAGGCAAGATAGCCAGGCTTCCTCTCTCTGCACACTGGGAAAAATATAGCAGTCTTCTCATTGATCCTTTTCTGTTGTTATTAGAATAATTCTTAGGAATTCATATGATCCTTTTTAACTTCAAATAAGCAGAGTTCAGACTCCGTACGTAAGCTGAAACTATAGTCACAGAAACAAGAAGCAAAACTGGCATAACAACATAAAGAAAAAATATTTTAAAAACATTTAAAATATTTTTAAATTGTGAAAAGACAGTTCCCTTAGGCTCCTTCATATACATGAAGGATACAAGATAACCACTATTACAGTTCAGAGATTTAATTCCTTGCTTTACAGAGCAAGCGCATGGGTTATGGGCTCCCCATACCAAGAAAGATTTAAAAGTAGCTTCAGGGAATGTCATACAGACTTGTTAAAAGAAGTTGGTGCACTGGGAATCAGAAGAGGCACTCGAGGTTACACTGTTACATCTTTAGAGCACCTGCAAAATATCATTTACTGTGAGTCAAGCAAGGCAATTATACTGAATCACAGAATCATTAAGGTTGGATCACTAAGTCCAACCATCTACCTATCACCATCATGCCAATAAACCATGTCCCTGAGTACCACATCTACAAGTTTTTTAAGCACCTCCAGGAATGGTGACTCCACCACTTCCCTGGGCAGCCTGTTCCAATGCCTAATTCACTGAAGTCTAAGGAGAACTAGGCAATACAATAGCATCACTAACAGTTGGAGCAGAGTTTGGGACCTTGATAGGCTTGTGTAAATCAGCATTAAACCGTTGCAATTAAAGGTTGAAATTCACAGCTCCCTGCATTTCATTGCACTTGAAAATGAAATTGCTTGGTAAGATGGACAAACTTGAAACACTTCTCTACGGCACCTGGACTTTGATGTTGAGTAGAAAAATGCTTCTCTTTCCAAATGAAAATAGGACAATTATTTTGGAGTGTAACTGTAAAAATCAAAGAAATTAAGAAACCATTTCGACATGCTCTGACTACAAAACTGCCAGAGTCACTCAGCAGAAAGTGTGAATGAGGCAAGAACTAGGATAGAGCAAAACCAAAGACATAGAAATGCTGAACATATAATTGAAAAGCTGCACTCAATAAGCTAATAGGTACACTTACAGTGGCTCCAGACAGATAACTTGTCATTAGGATGTCAGGGTTTGCCAGCTGAGCAGTGTCAGGTCACTGGCCCAATGTTTTTCAGAAAATTGGAAAGGTAAGAATCAGGATGAGCAGAAAGAGAACGTGAAGGATTTCACTAGACTTCTAGAGGCCTTTCCAACCCCTAACGTTCTGTGATTCTGTGAGGTGTAGACTGAGAGGCTTGCCCCAGTGCAGCTCATGCCAGACAGGTGCTACCCTCCTGCTGCACAGTCCCTATGCAGGCAGTCACTGTGGAAAATCCCTACCGGGAGTAACAGTGTCCCCAAAACACTGGGCATGGACACAGAGCAGTCAAAAGCAATGCAGGTGGCAAAGGTCAGGAGACCTTCATGTAGCATGATGATACAAAGGTAGTGAAATGCCACCTTCGAGGTCCCTTGGCAGACCAACAAGGATACTGTGGTCGCCTTTCAAGCACTTATACACAAAGTCGTGTGGCACAGAAGGCTTGGCTGCCTTCTCACAAAAGCTTGTTGGTTCAACATCTTACTACCTTTGCTCAAGGTTTTCAGATCTGGGAACCTCTTGCTGCTTTATCTTCAGCAGCAGCACTGAGGTCAAGACTCTGGAAGGGTAAAAAACCTCTCTAGGGGTAACCCTATGGAAGGTAACACGGCTCCACTGCAGCTAGACCCCCGCTGCGGAGAGCGGCAGTGGTAGGAGAAGACGGGAGCCGCGCCTCCCACCCCTTACCGTGGCCGCCGAAGGGTTAACAGCAGCTCCGCGCGCCGGGGTTACCATTTCGAGCTCGCAGCCCTACCGGGGGGCGGCGCCATCTGCTGCCCACTAACCCCTGCCTCTCTCCCGCGCCCCCTCCTCAAGATGGAGGCGCGGCACCGCCTTCTCTTCTTGCTAGTAGGACGCCCCCGCTCTCCCTCTTGGGATGGAGTCGGACCAATCCCACGTCCCCGTCTGGGCGCTGCTTCCGATCCCTTTCTCTCTTCTCCGGGGTTGCTGTCGCTGTCCACAGGTGTGGTTGCTTTCCACTGCGGCGCTCGGCTGCCTCAGCACTGGGGTGGCGACAGGCGGTGCGTGTTGGCGGGGTGGAGGGGGTTGTTCTCTGGGCAGCGGAACTCGGCGGCCACCCGCGGGAGGTGTGCAGAGGGCCGGCGCCTGCTCCTGAGTCAGCAGCGGCAGGAGGCGGGCGGCACCTCGCCGCCTGGCTCGGCCTCGCCGAGCGCCGCCGGTGCCCCAGCATTGCGCCGTCTTCCAGTCCCCGGAGCCGAGCACCCGCGGGCAGAAGGAGCCTCTGAGGGCTCCGCCGGCTCATGCTCTTCGCCGCTGCCAGGTAGGGTCGGCGCCGCGGCCTGGGCGCGGCCGCAGGTGGGGAAGGGGTGAAAACGGAGTCGGCGCTGCCCAACTCCCCGCTCGGGCACCGGGTGACTTAAGTCCCTGAGCTGAGCGCTGAGCAGCTACCTTCGGCGAGGGTTTGGGTTCCGTGAAGGAGCGCAGCCCGGAGCTGCCCCGCAGGCGGACAAGGAGGACTCCGTTGAAAGGAGTGGTTTGGCACGGTTGTGCACGGTTGTGAGCGTCGTGCTGAAATGCTAACGGGACAGTGGTAGCGCTGATCTGGTCTTCAGGGAGTTTTCCCTCGCCCGTCTGCGTGTGGCAAAACGTGTGTCGTGTGTGTATGCATGCCACCTTTTAGGCCGGGAGCGTGGGGAGAAACAGCAGTGGACTGCATCGGGGGAATGTGTGTGTGGTTTAGTATTAAATTTGCAGATATATTTTTATATGTATAGAAATAAATCTATATATACTTATATATTTATGTATGAAGCATCAAACGGGTTTGATAGGATGTTTCTGAGCTCAGCAATCATGGCTTTATATTGTCCTGTGTGTGTATATGGATATTTATGTCTGAAGAACCTGAGAATATTAGTCTTACCAAGCTGCTCTCTAATCTTTGGTCAGAGTAATCATGTATTTATGTGTGACTGGTGAGCATGATGGTAATGTGTAGTGTGCGAAATGCCTTGTATTCTGAGCAGTAGTGCAAAGCCGAAACACAAGAAAACACTGTATTTAATACCTCTGGAGTTTTGGATGCTATCTACATTTTAATTCTGTACAAAACCAGAAGATAGTTCATCATTCACCTGACCCTTTTTAGGAGCATATCACAGATATATGAATAGTCAGTTGAGGGAACAAAATGAAGCACAAACTGGTTTTGCCCTCTGTTCTTGTCTATTTGTGCTGTAGGAGCACTCACGTTCCTCATACTGACTACATGACATGATAGTGGAGTTAATAACGGTATGCTGCCTTTTTGGAGTAGGTTCTGTATCTGCCTTTGGCTTCACAGTATCTTGTAGTAGCAGACTGATCCTCAGCCATGTAACTCTAATAGATGTTTGTTTTGTTTAATTATCCACTTCTATTTGGCAAGGTTGACTGTTACATTTGATGTTTTACAATTAGACGTTGTCTTGAGCCAAATCTGAATCATTAAAAACCTTGTGTTAATAAGGGATATTGCCCAAACTCATTTTGGTGGCTTAGATGATGGGCATGGAGCTGCTCAGCATGTTACACAGTAAATTGTGTATCTGAGTGGTGTAGGTGTGGTGAGAGTGTGTGTGTGTAAGTTTCATGGGTGCATGCTTTTTCTTTTAAGTACAAGGCAATGCAAAATGTAGTGTAGCCTGGATTTTACATTGTTGTAGCTGATTAGAGTTGTGGTCAAGGTCTGTGGAGGAGGCTGTGCTCTTGGAATGCTTGACCAGTTTAGTTTTCCCCACATTTTCCTTCAGGGAGTACTACAACGGAGGGCTGGAGATGTACTTCTGAAAGCTTCAGGTTCCAGAGAAAACATGCAAATATGTATCTGTTACCTCTTTACTAGTTGCCTGCCAGTAACCTGCAATCCTATAAATTCTAATGAGCTGCATGGAGTGGTGAAGTTTTGGTGACCTGGCATGCTGTCATTTAGTTCAGCTTTGCATAGAGCTGACCTCTCACCATGTTGGTTTGGGGTGCAGAGCAGGCTGCTAATTTCAGTGGTGTGGAGATGGGGAAGTTTCCATGAACAGGTTTCTGAACCTGCTAATGAAATCTTCATCAGGAGGTCTTTAAAGAGAGTTGATTTCCCTCTGCTCCCCACATGCATAGACATGATATCTGTTTCTGGTGAAGCCCTTCAGACCCTTTCCAGTTGCGTCTTCTGTGATGTTGAATAAAGTGGATTTATACACATATTGGTTGTATGGACTATGCTTATAGCTCTTTCCTTTAAGAAAGCATGAGGTGATGCTTTATGTTTGCTAGTTTTGATAATGGTACTAAGTATATGTACTTAGTAGGAAATTGGTGATTACAGGTGGAGCTGTGATCAAGTGCTGTATGTCATCAGTCTCAAATTTCAGTGCTGTAGAGGAAGCACAGAACCACTATAATGAGTTAATACCCATGGGGAGAAATCCTTCTTACCACCAGGCAGTTTGCTTTCAGTTTCTGTCACAAATTGTCTTTCTGTAGAAATTTATAATTTAACTGCAGATATAGTTGGATTTTTTCATTTGAGTACCCAATCTGTCTATGAATGGTGCCAGAGTATGACTGTTGACTATTTTTCAGGATGATGTGACTTTGTGCTGAGCAGGTAGGAATTCAGTAAATCCAGTTGGAGGTAATATGAATGTCTTTAGCCTGATGCCAGTTTTCAGTTATTTAACCTTGATGAAGGGGCAGTTTAGTGGTTGTTTCCCGTCCTAATGTATTTTCCTTGATAAATTTGTTCCCTGTACAATTTACTAACTCTTCTGCATGTTACAAGTAGTAGAACTTCATTATAGAATTTAATTACCTGCTGGTAATCTGTTCTTCTCTGGTTGAAATCAGACAATGGTTTAAAGGGTACTGTAAGTAAAAAAGGGAGCTATTTACACAGTGGTCAAGTAAGCTTTTTCTCTGTAGAAGACCAGACTAACAATGGACATAAAACTTGGCATGGTCATGAGCGTAGAAAGACTCCCTCCCTCCTTCCCCTGTTCTTTCTTTGCCAGGAAAATTCACTAATTTCTCTGCTTGTATATCAACACATAAGATTTCAAACCTAGAAATGGATATAAAGCATCCAGCTGCACTAAGAGTCTTCTCTTGAAGGTGATGGAATAGCAAGATGAAAACAGAGTGTTTATGTACTTCACTTGCAAGATTTTAGCTTTTCTGGCTAACTACTGTTGTACCCACGCCACATTATGCAAGCTTTTTTCATGCAGAGATATGGTTGTATCTCAGGCAGTGGCTAGGTGTTCAATACTTGTAATCTCAAAAATGGTCTGTTAGCTTTGTTGACATCAGTGCTTAGATTGCTTGAGCCAGTCTCTCTGCCCACCAATCTGTGAACAGCCCTTGAAAGCTATCCTATATTAGGTATGCTTATGTAACTTCTAAGGCTGGTCTTTTAATACAAAAATATTACCTAAAATCCTAGCACAGCCGTTTGACTTCAAGTGTCAGACTGTTGTTTCTTCTATCATTTGGTGTACTGTTAATTAGTGAATCATAGAATCATTATGGTTGCAAAAGACCCCTAAGATCATAAAGTCCAACTGTCAACCTATTGCCACTATCCCCACTAAACCATGTCACTAAGTGCCCCATCTGCATGTTTTTTGAACACCTCCAGGGACAGTGACTCCACCACTCCACTGGGCAGCCTGTTCTAATGCCTAACAACTCTCTGTGAATAAATTTTTCCTAATATCCACTCTAAACCTCCTGTGGTGCAACTTGAGGCCATTTCCTCTTGTCCTCTCAGTGTTAACCTGGGAGAAGACTGACACCTACCTTGCTACAACCTCCTTTCATCCCCTGAAGGCTATAAACCAGAAATACGGCTTTTTATTTTAAGTGAAGTGGGTTCCCGAGAACTTTTGCAGTACAACTTCAATATAGTAGTTTTGCGTTGTCTTCCTTCACAGTGTCATCATGAGTAATACTACTGCTATAATGTTGGGGTAAAATCTAGTAGTTGATTTAATGCAACAATTCAAATTGCACTGGACAATAAAAAAAAAAGCTTTTGCTATCCTTTCTGTAGGTGGTATTGTTTTGGCTGAAGTTGTAAACTTCTGTTGTTTCAAGACAACCTCATGTTTTATGTGGCAGCTAGCCTCTACATTTTGAGAAAGCAAATGTCTGCAGTTTTGTTTGCACCGAACATCTCTGTTCAGTGTCCAGGGTTCCTACATAGTATGTTTACAAAGTCAGGTCCTTCAGATCTGCAAATATTAGCTTTGATGCTGAGGTAAAGTTACATAAGAGTTGATTTTTATTTTTTTTAGTATTAGGTATCAATTGCAGTATTAACATTGGCAAAGATTCAGGCATCATAAATGAGATCTCCTAAATCCTGACACTGACTTAAACGGTGTCATGACTTTGATGACTGTCCCATAAAGTTTTTCTTTAAATAATAATAATTTTAAAAGCCATTATTTATGTCTTGACAACCTGTGAAAGACTGTAAATCTTGAAGGTTCAAATTGTGGGCCTTTCTCTGCAGCAATGAGAGAGAGAATTTTTGGGTTGTTCTTTTTTCCTCTACTGAAGATTGAGACTTTTTCAAGAATTACTGTAGTTCAGGAAATAGTACCTAAGGAAAAATTGTCAAAATCCTAAGAAATGCAGTGCAGCAATGATGAATTGAATCAGTTACTAGTTCCTTTTTATTTTTGAGGGCTTTTAGTCGAAGTGAAGAGAGAAAAAAAAAAATAGTTCTAGTTTCAACCCAGTGTTATTGCAGAGCTTTTGTTGTACTTTTAGTATAGTCATTTTTCACCTTGGACAAGTGCAAAATAAATTCTTGTTTTCTCTGCCCTTGTGTGATCCAGCTTAAACTGTCTTTGTGAGTATCTTTCTTCTATCTCTCTATAATTTACTCACTTCTGGAGAAGCATCAGCCCTTGCCTGCAAATTGTACCTCTGCCACAAAAGGATGTTTCAGTATCTAGTAGGACCCCACTGTGCAGTGTACCTTGCTGTATTTATTGCTCTCTGTCTTAATGACACTTGAAATAGAAAGTGGATTGAGACCACACAGCATTGTCACACAGGCCTTCAGCCAGCTGTTGGACACTAACAAATTTAAGCTCTGCAAGCTTGAAAAAGGATTTGTACTATTTTTTCTACATGTGTATGTCATCTCCTTCCAGGCAGTCTTTTTTCTGTCCAAAGCTCAGAACTGATGTTATGTATACCTGTAGGATAGCTTTCTTCTGTGGTCTGTTTTCCTGTTGTAGAAATTGTTAAATACTGGAAGGTGATAGCTATTTCAGAATTTCTCTATCTTTCATGGCGGCTTAGAACAGGTTAGATGAAAATCCAGTGGAAGATAAAAGGATACTTTATCTTTCCTCTGGGTTGTGGAAGGGACAAGATACCTTCTTGTTCCTTCCAGCTCTCCCTTTCCAGGTCTGCCTGTTTTGCTGCAGAGTACATATTTGATGATAGCACAGAGACTTGATAAGGGAGCAGAGTATGTTGGTTTAGAGGAATTGCCTNTGCTCCCTCTGCTGTCGGCACAGTTATCGCACCAGGGGCCGCAGGAGACCCCAAGTGATTTTCAGACTGTGCCTAAGGAATTGCCTAATAATTTGCCTCTTTTCTGAGGGGAGGTATTTCTGTGTCCCAGGCCTGTCATTGGGGAGTGCAGGTCTCTTGGATATCTTAATGATCTCGCTCTGCACTACTAGCTCTTACTAAGGTTAGTTTTTGATTAGTGTGTGCCTCCTCCTTGCTGGTCTGGCTAACCTCAGGGCTATTACCGATGTCTGTATTGCAAATTAAGTAGTAACAATCCTGAGTTGTTCTGGTCTTTTTCCAGTTATTATTGTATGCCAAAATATGATGTGAATCCTTACACTAATAATACTGTTTTAATTTCTCAGCAGAGCAGTTCCACCATTCACTGATATTTTAAAATATTTTTTTCTTCCCTGTAAATAATTCTCGATGCCATATACCTCTGCTAAGCATCTCACCTTTAAGATTTCCACTGTTGTTTTCTCTCTTCACAACAGCTGTAGTAAGGGCTATGTAAATCTTCTAGAATAAAATCCATGAAGCACTGCTGGGTTGTTTTTTTTTGTCCAGTTGGTGTCACTTAGCAGTTGACAGAGCTGTGAGTGCCAGTGGAACTTGTGGAGCACGGAGGCTGTCCAGTGTAATAGGGCAGGGTATTTTCAGCTGTTTAATTTGGGGGTTTGTCACCATTAACTTACTGTTTGTGTCCTGAGCTTGACCGAGGAAATTGATTTAGAGTTGGGGAGTAATGTGAATCTAATGTCAGCCTTCAACAAGACCTGTTGGGGTGTATTCCCAGATACAGGTAATTCAGTCCATACATAGTCTTACTCTTACAGTCCTGGCCTAATTATGTGAAGGAGGTGCCAATATAGTTCTGCTTGGCTGACCCCTTTCTCTCTCTAAGGGAGAAAATTAACTTGAATCTGCATTAAAGTCCAGGTGAGCCAAAATGCCGAGTGAGATTTAGGTTGGAGGAAAAGGGGACAATACTGGCAATTCCTTTTCCTTGGAAAGCTACTGTACTTCATGTGTTGTCTGCCAAAAGACATTGTGGTCCTGATCAGCAACTGCATATGTTTAAAATATTGTAAAGTCAAAATGCTTGTATTGAGGCATCAGTTATGAGGAACAGTGCAGTGTAATAGGGGAGATAGAGGAGCATTGCATGTATATGCTGCAGGAGCGTTTGTCTTCACTATTTAAGAAAGCATGCGGTTTCTGGTAGTTAAATTCTTATCTGTGGATCAGAAGTTATGCACTGAATTGTGACTTTATGTCTGAGCTTGTGCTTTATGTGTGAGTGTGATCCTGATATCAGGAAGTGCAAGCTAGCTTTGCAGTGAATGCAAGCTCTTTTATATGTGGAAATTAAAACATCAGTAGATATGTAGCCACAAGGAAGCACAGAGGGATGCAATGCTGCATTTGTGCAGTCACTGCATCATCACATCATGTGTCCTGTATGGATTCAATGAAGCTTGTGCATACAGTCCAAAGTCTGGCATTTTGTAGCTTTGGTAATTCGTATTTTCCTAATATAAATTCAAAACAAAACACCAAGTGTCATGGCTTAGTTATATTAGTTATAACTTTGGCAACCCCAAAGCCAGTGACAGACAGTCTCTTCCCTTCCCCCACCCCACGCTCTGAAAGGGAAGAAATAAAGACTGAGAGGACCTGTGGATTAGAAAACAAAACTAAAACGACTTGAAATAAAAATAAATAATAATGAAATATATGCAGATATTTAAAGATACATACAAAGCCCATATCGAACCCAAATCCCCTCCCCGTAGTAACTATGTCACCACTGATACAGAGTAGGCCCAGCAGCAGGCATGGTATGGAATACCTAGTTGGTCACTTTAGGGTCACCTGAACTGTCTGTGACCTCTTACGCTGCACACCCCTTTGCAGTGCAGAACATCTAAGAGTGACCTTCATCTACATACAATTCCTCAGCAGTAAACATAAACATTAGCTCTTATCACCACTAGAAGCAGGTTCTTGTCTGGGAAAATAACATTGTTAGCTCAGAAAGTGCAGCTAATTAGAGAAGCTTTAGTTGAAGAGTAACTGAACAGAATTGTTCTGTTTTCACTCAAACCAGAACACCAAGCAAGAAAAGATAAAAAAAACCCACAGCTGTTTGCTACAAGTGCTTGTGTTTCTGAACTCAGGACAATTAATGCTGCAAAAATCTGAATGATTTGCATTGTCTCTCAGTGTTTTTCTTATTGTTGCTAGAAGTAATTGTGTACTCAGTCAACTCTTCTGCAGGATAAAGAAGCTGCTACTTGTCTCATTTTAGTGACAGAGAGATAGTAAAATTGTCCTATAAAATAAACAAAATTATTTTTATGCTCTCGGACCGGGGTTTGTTCTGATCTTGTGATGTTCTGATACTGAGGCTGACACATTTTGCCTTAGACTAAAGGACTGAAGGTCTCTCTTAGGCATCTGGTCCATTTAGTTGCTTCTGGAAATGAGTGAAGGTTACTGCAAATGTACAGTATCTTGGACGCCTTGAGTTTCAGTAATAAGGTCTTTGCAAATCACAATTTTTGATGGCTAACAACTTTACAAGTCTAGACAGATTTCCACAGAAATATGAAAAAGATTGTGTGAAATTACGATCTTGCCAAAGTAATATCTTCCCTTCCCCTCAGTCTGCGGAGATATTTGGATTGTATGTGTTAATTAGTTGGAAATATGTATTAGATTGTCCATCCTGTCTATATTCCTCTGTTCTCATTCTCAAAAGCAAGAGACATTAAAAAAACTATTAAAAGATGAAGTTTATAAAAATTGCATGTTCTGTAGAGATCTGTGGTTTAGTTTGAATGTTCTGAAATAAAATACTAAATAAAAATCATCACTGAGTAATGTGTTGGAATAAATGTGCAGATGTTCTGCATGGGCAGGTGTATGCTAGTGGGTTCAGCTGGAAAGGCTTAAGAAATCCATCTGTTTCGAACTGGAGATCACTGTCTGTATAACTGAAAACCAGGACAGACTCACCAAGGGGAAGTCATGCTTGACCAGCTTCTTAGTCATTTTATTATAGAAGTCTGGCTCAGCAGATGAGGGGAGAACAGTGAGTATTGTGTACTTTGACTTCAGTAAGGTAAGGAACCTGCCAAGGGCAGCCAGTTAGTAGCATTTCTATTGTATGTGGCTATAGGTAGCTGAAATATGAAAGGCAATAAGTTTACCAAGTCACATAATGAACATCAAAGGGATGGGATACTCTGTTTTGAAAAAGACTGTTCTCTGAAAAAAAAACACTGCCTATGTTTTCATTGACAGAAGTGATTTTTAGTGAGTTATCTACTTGGGATCCTTTATGTGGAGGAAATTGTGAGTTTAGCTAAACTGACATATCCTTGCATGAGTAATGTTGCTTAGAACTACTCATTCCTTAGCAGACCTATTTATTGCTTAGACTGCCTTATTTGAAGAATTTAATATCCTGGCAAGGAATGTCTCCCTAGAAATTCTGGAGAATTACCTGCTTGCTTTACCTTGACATCTGGGAGACAATAGCTTGAGAGCTGCATCAAGAGCTGACTTAACACTGCACAGATTTTAGCACTGCTGATACTGATTGTGATTCCTCCTTTAAGGGTACCTGCTAGGTTCTGTTTAAAGTCAGAGCAAAACCAGGATCTGGATAACTGTAGGCAGAACATTTGTGGAGTTTGTGGTGCAGAAGCCTGAGAAAGCAAAGCTTTCTGAGACACTTCTGCATCTCCAGAGAATGAGATTTCCATGTAGATGACTTGTTCTGTCTTTTCAGCTTGCGTAATCTGCTATGTCATGCATTAAAAAGTCAGGAAGTAACAAAAGAGCCTGCATTTAACCTATCTATATGCTTTTACAGTGATATTCTAATTAATGCTTACAATCTGACCTGTTTCTTCCTGTGCTGTCTGTTGCAGTGCTTCATGGCTACAGCAGGGTACTAAACATTAAAGGAAACCGACATTAAGCCATATAATTTCCACACAGCTGGTTGGAAAAGCAGTTGTTCACTGCCTTCCTGGAGCGGCATGGCATTTGGACTTGATATTCTCTGCCTGTTACTATGGGCAATAACAGGTAGGAGTTTATACTTCTTGTGTGTGTGTCACACAGAATGAGTGAAGCAAATGCTCCTGGAAGGGTATATGTAGATATGAATGAAATACAAGAGCTGGGAAATACTGTAGTTCCGCAGTGCAGAAGGTTCTTGTAAGGTAAGTTCTGGTAAGTTCTTGTAACTGGCATCAGGGAAAGACAGTTTTGAGTAGCTGTTTAGAGCTGATTTCAGTAGGACTATTCAGGGCAGTTGCATAGGGCAAGAGGAGGTAGTGGGAAAGTTGAAGAGTTTTCCTTCTCTTTCTGTTGCAGGACAGCAATTTAAGAATGATGTATTACTTCTCATTCTGTTTCAATGTATCTTTCGAAGCTGCTTTTTTCTTTTGAAGCGTCATAGGATGGTTGATTTATGAAAAGTATAAATGTATTTGTTTACATCTCTCAGCTCATCATCTGCTCTACAGACATGTATTTCCTTTCAGAGACCACAGGCAAGTCCTCTGAGTTTCTGCTTCAGCCACAAAGATAGGTATATTATTTCCATAATCAGACAGATGAAGAATGATAGTAATTCTGAATACTGCCTCTGTCATAGGGAGACTTATTCTAGTGCAGATAGTTCTGACATGGCAACTACAGAACAATATATGTAAATGTGGGGTTTATTTCTTTAAAGGACAGTGTTTGAATTCTGGCTGTGGACATACTGGCAGTATCTATTAGCAAAAACTGAGAAAATAGTGCTCAGTTACCTGGCTTTCATGTTCTATAGTATAAACAGGATTGGCTGTTTCATGAGGGAGAGGCTTGCTAATGTTCTAATGCTTAAATTGATTACTGAGTTTGGAAATGGTGGATGAGGGAGAATAGATGAACTACGGCTGAGGGGGGATAGGTATTAAGCACAGCTTTGCTAATAGCTGGTTTGAAGTAGTCCTCAAGATCAATCACCCTGATGATCTCATACTGCCAGGTGTTTTGAGGAGAATGTGGAGCTGAGTTTTTTGTTGCTGTAGTAAACAAGAGGTATGCCTTTTGTAAATAAAATCCTCTCCTATGAGATACTGAGTACCTGCTGTAGAGTCCATGCCAGTATCTTTAGGAAAAAAACACAGCAATTTCAATAGAAGACAATAATGTGAAGTAAATACTGAATTTTGGTTGTAGAGAATGCCACAAATTTATGTTTTTGATAATACTGTTGTTAACAGGCTAAAATATCCTCCATGTACATATGGAATTTTTGGTTTCCTTCTTTAGTTGCGACTGAAAACAAGTCCATTACGCTCAGACTGTTGGCTGTATTCCAGATCTCTCCTTGTGTCTCAGGTACAAGCACATGGAGCTTAGGAGCTAATGCATTTTAGCATCACATCCGATTTTTAGTTTAGATTTTAGTATTTATTTATTTCCATCTCAATAATTTGCAGTATTTTCTATCCATTTAATACTAATTCTAATTAAACTGGAAGCTACTTGCTGATTTCCAGGATATATTTGCTGAAACGTATCAGTGGATGCTCTCCTTTAAGTCAAAAGGACTTGATTTTGTGCAGGCTTTAAGGTGAATTAACTTAGGGTCAGGAATTTGCTAGATGTTTATTCCACAGTTTTTATCTACACATGGGCTTGTGGTTTTAAAGGCTTTCTCCTTAAAAATAGCTTCCTTGACACTTCTTTTAACTTAAGGTAATGAGAAGACTGACTTAATGTAAGAAAGGCTTGACATTGCATTGTTGAAGATGGGGAAACAGGCTCATTAGGGAATGTATTCAGAAAGAGGAATATGCTCTGCTTTGTGAGAAGAAATTGAGGTGGGCTACTTTCTCCAGATGGTATTTGTTTATTAATTTATTTTGTGCATGGTGGCTTTTGGCTAATTGTGTTTGACTGCTTTTTTGTGGATGTGATGGATTGACCTTGGCTGACTGCCAGGTGCCCAGCAAGTCATTCTATTACTTCCCCTACTCAGCAAGACAGGAGAGAAAAATATGATTAAAAGCTCACACGCTAAGATCAGGACCGGGAGATCATATACCAATTAGTCAAGAGCAAAGCAGACTTGACAGAGGGAAGTTAATTTATTGCCAGTTCATCATACCAGGATAATGATAAGAACAAATCTAAAAACACCTTCTACCCACGTCTCCCTTCTTTCCAGGCTCAACTTTACTCTCTTCTAACTCCTTCCCCCAAGTGGCTCAAGGGGACAGAGAATGAGGGTTGCAGTCAGTTATAATGCTTTATCTCTGCTTCTCCTTCTCCCTACCAGCCTTTTCATGGTCTGGCATGGAGTCCCTCCTACAGGATTACAATCCTTCACAAAGTTCTCCAACACGGAGGGGCTGTAGTTCCAAGGGCTGTAGTTCTTCAAGGACTGCTCCAGCAGTACCACAGAGTACAGTCCTTCAGGAATGGACTTCTTCAGTGTGGAACCCATGCATGGTCACAGGTTCTGCCAGAAAGCATGCTTCTGCATGGGCTCCTCCCCATGGGGCTGCAGTTCCTACCGGGAGGGTGCTCCAGTGCAGGCTTTCTGTGAGGTCACAGCCTCCTTTAGGGCTTATCCACCTGCTCCACTGTGGGCATCTGCTCCACAGCAGACCTCAATGGGCTGTAGCAGGACAACCTGCTTTACCATTGTCTTCCCCGTGGTCTGCAGAATATTCATTCTTGTGCCTGAAGCACCTCTTTCCCCACCTTCACTGACCTTGATTTAAGCAGAGTTACTTCCCCCACCTATTCTCATTCCTCTCCCCTGGCTGTTACTGTTGTGCAGTGTTTTTTACCCCTGCTTAAGTATGTTATCACAGAAGTGCTACCTACCAGTGTCACTGATTGGCTCAGCCATGGCCAGTAGTAGGTTCTTCTTGGAACTGACTCTATTCTGACATGGAGGCAGCTTCTGGGGTCTTCTTACAGAATCTACCCCTGTAGTCCATTCCCTGCCTCCTCCTCACTACCAAAACCTTGCCACATAAACCCAATACAATGAAAAACAAAGTGGGAACAGTAGGATACAGATACCTACTACTGACTAATGTTCGTGCTTCTCAGGAGACTTGAGCTGGATGTGGCAGTAGGTACTAGAATGTACCATGCCTTTGTCACTCAGCATCTCATGCAATTTAGATGATTGACTTCCCAAACCTGTGGATGCAGATATGAATTAATCCACATAGGCATTGCTTATAATGCCAGTCTCATTTCACTGGCATATACCCATTCAGTGATGAAAATAGCTTATATTGAAATAGGTTTAAATTGTTCTGACCATTAATAAAAATCAATAGTTTTTATGCTAATGCATCCAAATCTGAATAGTTTTTTTCCTATGAGAGATAGAAGACATTGTTTTCCATCACAGAAACAACGGTTTACTTTGCAGCTAGGGTTCCAACACTCTGGAATCAGTGCAGTGTAGGTCTCACCTTGAGCAGGCATTTGAGGCAGCCCTTGCAAATCCTGCTATTGAAACGCATTTCTGCAGATACAATAGCGTTCTCACAGCTCACTCAGGTTTTTGTATACTGAGTGTTCTTGTTGTAGTGCTTTGTTCTGAGATAAGCTCTAACAAAAATGCAAAGCTAGATTGGCAGGTAATTGCAGTCACAGGTATTGTGCAGTCTACTCTCCTGTTTTTAACACTGTTGTAGACTACATGACCTCCCAGAGTCCTTGCTAGACACCACCAGTATCCTTTTCCTTAGTCTAGAGGAAGGTGTTTGTAAACACATTACAAGCCACCAATTTTCAACACATTTCACTACTGCTGATCTTGGATTTTGAAGCATACCCTTTGCTTCCTATGTATCTAGTGCATGAAACAGGCCAGAAGTGTCAAAGGATGCTTTAAGACTTAGGTATGACTTTGTAATGATAGTGGAACTACTAGCGTGGGGTTGCAGTGCATTCTTGGTTACTTATACTGCCATGGCTAGATGTTGTAATAGTGTTCTGCTTCTGCAGGTCGTTCCAGAGACAAGATGGTGTAGTCTCTGTGTAAGTGTGTCTCCAGGACAAGAACTATTGGTCATTCTTTCCTGAACAAATAAATGATGAAACTTCAAAATTTCTTTTACCAGGTTGGTCACTTCAGGGATGATGTGAAGAAGGAAAGGGATGAAAACAGCCCTCAAAGGAGTTTTTTGACCCACTTTAGTAGTACTGTTCCTTAAAATACTTATGAGCTAATATTGCACATTTACACAGTCATTTTTCTCTTTTACCCTATTAAAGGCCTGTTTATCATCTCCATGCAGACATACAGGATTAACTAAATTGAGGGTTGAAAAAAGACAGACTGGTTTAATGGGCTACCTGACTCCTCTACTTCATTTTAACCCAGAGCTCTGCTGGCTCATCTGTCCTAAAGGAAAGACTTGTGATGAGTTACTTCAATCTCTGCCAAGAGGTGAAAGTTCTTGGAGGTGAAAGGGAATGCAGAGAAAATAGTTACATGCAATGTGGAATAAAAAAATGCACAAATCCTTTGCATCTCCTGGGTACAGATACTTAATGTCTGAGCTATGTTAAAACAAGATAGATTGATTTAAATTCATGTTTCTCTGGATAGATTTTTCACTGAAAGTGTGAAGTGGAAGAGTAAACAGCATCCCAGCTCTGTATGGAGGACTAGCCAGAGTTAGAAGAATGCTACATGAAGCTGTTTATCCTTTTTCTCAGGAGTCTGCTACAGTTCAGCCCAGATGAGCACAAGAAATTTCTATCCCTTTGTGCAAAAAATCAGGTAGGACAGGTAGGAGACCGGTGTGGCTAAATAACGAGCTGCTTCTTGAGCTGAGGCGTAAGAACGAAATGCACAGGCGATGGAAGCAGGGACAGGTGGCCTGGGAGGAGTACAGGGAAAAGGCTAGGCAGTGTAGGATCGAGANCCCATCCCTGGCAGTGTTCAAGGCCAGGCTGGATGTGGCACTGGGCAACATGGTCTAGTGTTTTGGCATCCCTGCTTGTGGCGGGGGGGTTGGAACTGGATGATCTTTGAGGTCCCTTCCAACCTGGCCATTCTATGATTCTATGATGATTCTATGATGTGATGGGAACTGTAGTGCAGTGGGTGGACACATGGTGTATGTGGGAGAATCTCTGCATTTCCAAGTCTCTAGATCATGGCCATACCTAACCCCTATTGGTGGCCTATTCCTATTCCTTGATTTCATTGTTATTTGAGCTAGAATCCATCAGTCAAGCTGCCTTTCTCTTCTGCCATATACTGTTGTGAATAACAAGGTTGCTGCTGCCAGAACTCAACTGTTAATGATGTGCAAAGCAGGCAGAGTCAACTTTGTCTTCCATTACTGTGTTAACTCCACAGTGGTGACATCTTGTTTTGTTGGTTGAGTTAGCAAGTCTAGTTGAAGACCGTGTCTTAACACTCTTAAAGAATGTCCTGGGTCTAGCATGATCAGATTTTTCAATTTGCATTTTGGAGAGAGGAATTCTGAAGAGCAGTTATAACCATGAGAAAAACACATAAAAAGGTGTTAAAAATTGGCTGAGGTATACAGTATGTTGATTCATGCTTGATTTGAACACTTCAGACTCGGCCTATGATACACTATGAAAATAATTTTGTTGTCTTACTAAGATATTACAGCTTCACTGTAAAGGAAGGAGAGATGCTCCCTGCTGGAACAAGCTCTTGGGATTTCACATGAACTAGCAGGAAAAGCAGTGAAAGTTTGAGAATTTGAGCCAACTTTTATATTAAGCCCAGCAATTATGTTGGTGTGAGAGACTCTTCATGAAGTTCAAGTGAGATAGCAAATGTTTCTCCAGTGTAGATTTCTGCTGCCTTCTCCCTCAAATATAACAATGACATAGTATGGCATTTTTTGGTTTTTGTTGTTTTGTTTTTTTTAAAACATGTTTTTCTCACTGTGCTATGAGGGTAATGGAGGTATTCCATAATTATTGTTGTTCCCTGCTCAGGTCTCATATTTAGGTTTTGGCAACTCACTTTCATCTCTATGTATTTTTATTAGCAAGGGAGTAAGAGGTACTTTGCAAAACATAGTAAGATCTTACACTGAAAAATCCTCGAAACTACAAACATTGCTGAAAAAAAAAAGTAGTGGTGACATTAAAGAAAGAATATGAGTTTATTTAATCTGTGTACCACCTGTCTTTATCTTGTTTGATGAGCCATTTTTAGTTACAGTAAACTACATTATGGGTTGCTTATAGTGTTGTGCCTTATGTTGCTGGTGTTGTTTCAGGTTCCAGTTGTGAGCAGTGCAGAGAAGGAGCCACGTACTCGGGTGCAGTAATATCTCCCAACTTAGAAACCACTAAAATTATGCGGGTTCCTCATGCTATGTCAGTGTCTGAGTGCATTGCAGCATGTTGTGACCTTTCTGGATGTGACTTGTCGTGGATGTTTGAACGACGCTGTTACATCGTGAACTGCCAACACAAAGAGAATTGTGAACCTAAAAAAATTGAAACTGTAAAGTCCTATCTTACTTTTGTACTGAGGTCTTCTCAGACACCAGCCTCACTACTAGGATTTGGGCAAGTGATCCCAAGCATGGTCCACTCCGTGGGACTCCAGAATGAGCCGTCTGAGGAAGTGAGTAGCCTGAAGGAGCTGTCTATGCTTGGCAAAGATCCTAGCCTTGAGGAGATACCTGAATACATTGATGATTATAAAGAGTTGGAGCAGGACCCCTTCCAGATGAGCATCAAACATGAGAAGGAGACCACGGATTATGCTGACTGGGACCTGATGGTGGCAGGTGAAAATGACTTCAACTCTTCTGTGGGTGATGATGGAGATAGCCAGGACGACTTAATTGAAAAGAAAGGGGAAACTGGGAAGGGGGAAAGCCTTCTGAATAAAACCAGCTCTGTCACTGAACACTCCTTAGAGACGTTGTCATCTCTCCCAGAGAAGACATTTCAAAGTGAAGCAGCTGTTCTTGCACAAACTGATGATGCTTTGCAAAAAGAGGTATGTTTGCCCCTCAGGAAGCAGGCAGAGCATGGTGAGACCACCTTGCAATTATTTTGGTTTTCAAATTGAATTAGGTTATTGCTTTGTAATGTAACTGTAACACTCAAATGACTTACAGTCCTGTTACAGTGTAGAAAAGGCTAAAGGGAAGAGGATTGTCCTAATAGGCAGATGAATTGCTAAAGAACTCTCTTCTGTCAGATGATAAGGAGCAGAGCTCCATTTTGGACACTTCCTTGGAAGTGTACAGATGAGTGGGCTTGGACCTGGTGTAATAGTGTTACCGTGTTCTTCCCATCTGACTCCTAGTGACTCATTAAAGGAAGTTAACTGAGCAATACTAATGGACCCTCTAGTATCCAAAAGCCAAGACCAATAAACATAACTTCCTCAGTCAATAAAAACTAATGTTGTTTTACAGGTTTCCTGTTATTAACGCATAGTGGTGTTAGAGATGTAATGATGATGAGTAAATACCTTTTGTAATGCTTTTAAAACAGAAAAGAGGCAAGGTGCATAAGGAGGGACAATGGTGGATTTTGACCGTGAAGTACAGTAGGACAGAGCGGATATGGTGTTTTTGTTCTCAGAATCCTTTTCTGGAGTCTAGCAATAAGAAAGCTAAGTTAAATACTTAAAACCTAACTTAGATACTTAAGTAAGATACACCTTTTCTCTATTTATGCCAACTAAGTGGATCATTTGGGACTTAAAGAGGTTCCGATTCCTTAAGAATAGTGTAAGCAAGTGGAAAATTGAAACAGGCTGTAAAGTCAACATTTACTGGGTTTGATGCACACTCCTGCTAGAGAGAAGAGGAGGTTATGCAATGTTAGCTGAATTGCTCTGAATTCCACCAGATTTTATTACCAGCAACTTAGCCATCACTTGCTGTAAACATGATCATTTATTGCCATTACTGTAGGGAAGAAAAATATTTACAAATAAGAAATATGCATGAGATCTGTGACAACTGAGTAAAAGCAAACAAAAAACCCCACAAAGCCAATACCAATAGAATAGCCTGCTCAGTCCCAGAAAGAGACTGTCTTTTCTTTCCTTTTCTTTTCAGTTCCCAAGCTGAAATTCAGGTTAATCTTGTACTCCACAGGTGATCCAGCATATCTCTCAATAATAGTTTTCTGCCTGAGAGCTCAGTTTCTGATACTGCCCTTGTCCCAATTACCTGCTGCCTGCTAATGTTCTTAGCTTAAGCTATCTTTTTGGCTGTGACACTGCTTCAGATAGGACAGTGCTGCAGGGCATGGTTTTCACTGACTGAAGAGATGTTTGGTGCTGTTGCAGGAGAGAACATTCCAGGAAAGGTATGTTTGAGGTGATTTTTTCCCCATCTATCCTACAATGCCAGGATGGCTACTTCTCAGCTACTAGATTGGCAAAGGGCCAAGAGAGGAGGAAAGCCAAAGGGAGCTCAGAAAAAAATTTGGAAGACAAAGAAACAATTTGCCACAGTGCAGGAAAGATGATCTTTTTTGGAAGATGTAGGATGGACTACTGAGGTTCCTTCTGAGGATCTAAGGTTAGCATGCTGAAAGCCTTGACCTTAGGGGAGCTGCATTCTCTGATCCTCCTTTCACTGTCCCAGCTGATCAGAGAGTTCATCTTACTATCAGCATATTGAGTAAAGCTGGAGATGGGGCCACAAAGGTGATTGCTTTGTCAGTGTTATGGACCCACCTGGAGGTGCAGCTCTTGGTGTGGTCCTCAGCATCCTCACAGTGTAGGCAGCCACAGTGCCCAACACTGCTGTCACTGTCCAAGCTGATCAGGGATCTATTCTTTGTCCTTGTTGAAGGCAGAGATGGAGTAGCAGATGACTTCCATGCTCTGTTTCCTTGCAGGCTGGGAAGCAACAGTACCTGGTGTTGCTTTCATGTTCCCACCTGCACAGGATGCTTTTCCTTCTGTTTATATCCAACGCATACCTGCTATGATTTCCTAGGGAGGCAACAGGCTGCAGAATGAAACTAGAGCACCTGAAATACAAAGAGAAGCTGAGAGGTGGGACTGTTCAGCCTTCAGCAGAGTGGGTCTAGGGGTATCTCACCAGTGTGTATAAGTAACTATGGCAGGAGTGAAGAAGATGGAGCCAGGCTCTTTCCAGTGCTGTCCAGCGAGAGGACAAGAGGCAATGGATTCAAATTGAAATACAAGGAATTCTATTTAAACACTTAAAACCCATCTTTTTCTTTTTTCCTGTGAGGATAGTCAAACATTGGAACAGGTTTTTCAGAGAGGCTGTGAATTATCTGTCCTTGTAGATATTCAGAACCTGACTGGACATGGTCCTGAGCATCCTGCTGTAATTTGACCCTGCTTTGAGGAGCAGGGGTTGGACTAGGCTATCTCCAGAGGTCCCTTTCCACTTCAACCATTCTATGATAAAAGTGTCCATTTTACCCACCTTCATAATCTATTCTTCTCTTAGTAGACTATGCACAAATAATAGCAGTATGTTATATCTTCATGTGCCACACACAGCAGCCATAATCAGCAAAATGCTTTCCTTTAGATGTAAGGTCAGAAGTAAGCTTTAAGAACATAAGGAGAAACTATTGGCCTGTTGAGATTAATGTGTCATTGAAAGGTGATGGACAGGGCTAACACAGTGCTGAGTTCTTTCTGCAAAACTTGCTGTGTCCTTTCCTGCAGTTCTGATTTACTCACAAGGTGGGTCAGTGAGAAGAATGCTACTGCTTGGTGACTGAAGTAGAGAGATGTAAGACATTTTTTAGTGGTGAGGAAATAAGAAAGCATGAGCAAGTTCTGCTTGGAGGAGATGTAGTAAAAGAAGGATTCTGTTATGCTTGTGTGTTTACAGCGTGAAAACAGTAATACTCATCATACAGACTTTCTGTTACCAGCTTTTAAAGGTTTGTAAGTATATTTAGACCTGTCCTACTGTTCTTTATTATTTTGAGAACTGATAGTGTGTAGTCTTAGCTGTATTCCAGGATACCTCATTTTGATGACCATAGCCTACACTGTTCTGCATTTGGAACTTGAAAAGTGATTAGCATTTCTTAAAAAGCCAGATTGGAGGAAAAAAACTCCAACCAAAACCAAACCAACTCCAAAACAGTCCTTCTTTAATAGATATTATGTATATGAATAGAACCTCCTAGTAACATAAATCAGTGGACTCACCCTAAGCATTTTAAAAACAACATGCCTCTAATTCTAAAAATGTGGAAAATGGCTCAGTTGTGACATGTGTTTCTCTGTAATTCATTTTTCAGACTGCTACACCTTCCACTTCTTCAGACAAACTGGATTTCTCCCCTGGTGTGTCAGAGAAATCTCACACTCCCACAGTGGCCCCTGAGAATGTCACAGAAGGTGGGATCATGCTACTTACCACTAATACTGTACCATCTGAGCCCATGCAGCAATTCACACCACCTGCTACTGCTGCTAAAGCAGGTAATGTTTCAACATAGCTAGAGATCTGAGGGGTAGCTGCTGCTTGGACAGTGGGCAGGGATTGCTTCACTACTGTCACACTTCCAACCTGTTGTTAGTTGTAAGTTCACTCTTTATTCAAGTGTAGCATCATTAAGCCTGTAGACCTACAGTAACACTGCAAACTCCAGACCATGTAGCCATTTACTTCTGAGGCAAAACTCTGACCAAGTCCATCATTAATGGGAAATTGTAACTCAACTAAATATAGCAACGTAAAAATCAGAGATTAGAAGCATTTTTTAAACGGGTTCATTTCTATACTTGGTGAGAAGTACCTGGGGCTTTCTCAATAGTATTTTCTAGCCATACTAGGTGGAACCTGAGAGAGCTCAGCCCTAAATAGGGCAAAAGCCTAGCCCCTAGGTGGGGAGAGCATGACCTCCTCATCCTGGGGAAAAAAAAGGTTTACTCTTATTTCATAGTGGTGAGGAAGTTTAGCAGACTTCCAACTCCAGTGCAGAAGGTTTTGTGTTTTTTCTGAAAAGGACATGTTTAACCACTATGTCCTCTGGAGTTGTGTTAAATTCTGTGTGTACATTAGAGTATTTTCTTTTTCCTGCTGAGTTTCCCTGCCTTCCTGTGCATCCTGACAGAGTTGTAGAATGGCCACAAGAAGCAGAGAAGCACAGATGTGTGTTCTTCTGCACTCCTGATGTACTGAGGGATATGGAGAGCTAAGCCCCTTGCTTCCATCTGTTTACTGAGAAAAACGCTTAGTTCTTTTTGTGGAGCAATGTTACTTGTGATATACAGGAATAATCAGAATGCTTTTCTTGAAAATGGGACTATGAGAAATGACACTTCATATTTGGGGAAGAAAGGTTTTGTTTTGGTAAAAGGTGAAGGAATCATAGTCATGATTGTAATAGATTATTATTTGATCATATATTGAAGAGGTTTTTCTTTTTTACTTCTCCTTACCTATTCACTGTAGAGCGTTTGTCAAATTTTACTTAATCCACTACAGATAATACTTGAAGACACTAAATTTATATTGATCCCATCTGTAAAAACATAATGTACTTGTTCCATTTTAGATACAGTAAAAGAACTTACTGTGTCTGCTGGAGATAATATACAAGTGATGCTGCCCAAAAATGAGGTTGAACTGAATGCCTTTGTTGTCCCACCACCAACTACAGGTGAGTTGAATGGCCTTGGCATACAAGCAGATGCACACAGTAACAACTTTTCAATGCAGACAAGTCCTGAGTTATGTGAATGTTTGCACCTCAGGATACAACTGTCTTTCTTATCTCCTCCTCCTACCTTTTTTGTGGCTGCAGATGCAGAGAGGATTTCCTCCTTTGGATTTTAGAGAGATTTTTTTTTTCAATTGTCTTTTATTTTCAGAAGCTGAAATAGTTTAATAGAAAGCCTGTAGTTTCTACCAAAAGATGTAGTCCACATTACTGCTTGTATAAAACAGAGGAGGGAGGAAGTAGGTTCTGAATGTGGCATTTACCTTAAAACTACCAGCTTCTGAACTGCAGCAGCAAAGAATACATATTTCATAGGTAGCTGTGCAAAACACAGTCCCTTCTCATGGAGCAGTTTTTTGTGCAGAAGTCAATAATTTGTGAAGTTACATCCTTGCTGGTTTACTGAGCTACAACACAGTGTGGAAGTTTAATGTGTGTTTGTACTGCTTCATTTTGCAGGTTTAAACAGTAGCAGTAATGGTTTCCTACTATAGTATTTTATCTGATGGATGGTGAACATGAGTTTCCTGGGCTTGTTTTGAAGGCCAAGCTGATTGCTCTTGTGCTGTGTTGTTGCTCTTAGAAACAGCCTACACCTATGAGTGGAGCTTAATCAGTCACCCTGCTGACTATGGTGGTGAAATGGAGCGCAGGCACAGCCAGACCTTGAAGCTCTCTCATGTAAGTGAGCTTATAAGCTCAGGCTCATTGTATTTCTGTGGTCCTTTCACAGGAATGTAACCTGTGGGGAAGGACATGTTGATCCAAGGACTTTGAATGACTGCCAGAGTCTCTTCAATTGCATGTGTCACCAAATCTTTGCTAGATCAGAAGTGTCTTTTTTAGAGTGCTCTAGTAATTTTCTAAGATAGAGTAAAAATTGCTATGTGTTTGCTTTGTATTTTCCCCTTCTGGGCAGTCACTCATGGCCTTTTTTGTGTGTGTTCATAAAAGGATCTCAAGGTTTCAGATATCTAGCTTTTGCTCTGGTTACAGTGCGATTGGCAAATTTATGCATACTGCTTTTGTATAATTTGACATGTAACCCAATTTGTTTTGTGTTTATCTCAGTTATCGGTGGGACTTTATGCCTTCAAAGTGACAGTTTCTGGTGCAAATGCGTTTGGTGAAGGCTTTGTAAATGTTACAGTCAAACCAGGTAAATCAGTTGGCTAAAATAATGAAATTAATTTCTTCAACACAAGTAGTTATACACCATGCTGTCTGTCAGTTACTGTCTGTCAAAGACATTTGTTAGTCCAGTCGTGCAGAGATGTTTCATATCTTGCTGTATATAAAGCATTTTAAGGAAGTAAAGTATCTTGCTCTCTGTGTTTAAGTGCTCTGTGATCTTGCATCCTCCTCAGGCAAGGCCTGAAATAGCATTATGCAGGTTTTATGGTCCCATTCTCTAGTACAGCTAGGAACAGCAATTAGGTGTTGACCTGACTCTAGCTGCAAGTTACAGGGCACAGGTCTGATAAAAATGATACCAGTTAGAAGTGACTGCAGTGGAAGAGTGCTGCGTCAGCACACTGCTCTTCAGTAACCTTTTCTTTTCGCTGTCCAAAGATAAGAGATTTTGCAGATGCTGCAAAACTGTCAATCATAGATTTAAATCACTGGGGTCTGTTATCTGTAGGGTTAGCTGATTAGTTTTGCCTAGGCTATTACTATCTCCTTTTTTCCCCTCCTCCTGTCTTTCTCACAGCAGTCAGAGTTAACCAGCTGCCTGTTGCCGTTGCGTCACCCAAAGTACAAGAGGTTTCTTTGCCTACAACTTCTACCTTCATTGATGGCAGTCGTATGTACTGGACCATCCTGTACTTATGTCTTGTGTTTTTAATATATAGTTACAACATTATTGTTTGTCAGTTGCAAGTGAAATTCCTTCTTTTCACTCTACTGAGAAGTTCCCTGAATTATGAGTTATTTTTAGGGATTCCAGTCCCATTATAAATTTCTTTAATAAATAAAAGTGATAAAATGCAGCCTTCCACTTGGGGACTGAGATACAATGTGTTGGAGGCTGCTTCCCAGAAGGCCTCTGTGCCAGTACAGCTGGGGCCGTGGTAGAGAGCTGTCATGTGGGTGCAGTGAGATGTTATAGTTACATTCATAATTACTGAGAGCAGACAAGTTGGAATATGCAGAGTCTGAGACTGATTTTTATTAGTAGATATGTGAAGAATTTTTTAGTTTGTTTCTTTAGATAAATCATACCAAATGTGACTTGGAATCTTTGGTTTAACAGCTATGGATCATGAACTCTGTTTGAATATGCTTGAAAAGATAACTGCAGAAAACCAGTTAGGGATCAGTGCATGAAAGACTTCAGTGCTCATTCCAGCAATTGCTACAAGAAACTGATATGTTTTTTTTTAATGATTACAGAAAGTGTAGATGATATGAAAATAGTGAGTTACCACTGGGAGGAAATTAAAGGTCCCTTGCGAGAGCAGAAGGCATCTGCTGACACACCTGTCTTGCACTTGTCTAACCTTGTTCCTGGAAACTACACTTTCAGGTACCTGCACAGATGCTTTCCTTTGGGGTTTTTAACTATTTCTGTGATGTCGGCTAAATATTTGTTTCTCTTTGTGTCACACATACCTTCTCCTTCTCAAAAAAAAATAAATCACTTTTCTGTATGCTCTTCTCCTTCATTTTGCACAGTGGAGAGATGTAAGGAACAGTTTCATTAAAAAAGGCTCGCAGTGATTTTGTGATACTGGTGTAGTGGTAATTTACAGGACAAAGTTGTGCGAAATAAGATGTCAGAAATTAAAGTACCTCCCAGTCTTGGCAGTAATAACTGTGATGGAACTTTTAAAATTACTTGGTTTTCCATCTTAGAAGTTGGCAAGTGTCCTGAGATGAAGCTCTGCAGTCAGGCTGTGAAAGTCACCCCCTGAAGGTTGGTGGCACAATATTGGGAGACTGATCCTCACAAGGCATTGTGTGCTGATTTTAATAAGAGTCATTCTATTCTTCATAAAAGCCTTTGCCTTGCGACTGTTTTCCTGCATTTATGCATTGCTGAAGCTGGATTTTGTCCAGACAATGGAAGAAATGTTTGTGATTCTGGGTGCTTTAATTAAATTCAGAGTTAATTTTCTGAACTACTTAACTTAAAGCCTAGATTGGACAGAGGCAAACTTCCCACTGACCCAGCTTGGGTTATTTGGCTGCCAGTGGATAACATCCTACCAGTCAATATATTATGCATCAGTAGAGTGTTGAAGCCAGGGTGCATACACAGTAAATGTGGTGTTTTGCTTAAGCTTCACAAAAAATTGCATTTCTCCAACTTCCATTTTGTGTTCTTTACTGGAGTTCGTACTGTACAGTAGCAGTGTGGGCTTTTTTCTGTATTAACAGAAAAAAACAGCAGAGCTTGCTTACAAGCAATGTTCTAAGTGTGTTCCAAACCTTAGGGAAGTAAGAAATCTCTTGCTCTATCTATGCACTTTTGGAGGAGGCTGAAGTACTTGAACAATAGAACAGTGTGTTCAAACTTATGAAAAATGAGCTGGTCAACACAATGCAATTCTGATAAGCATGGATGCACCCACTGCAAAAGTATGTATTCTGTAATGATAGAATTAATGAGCACTAGGGTTTTTTCCACTCGGCGAAGGCTTCAGGAGTGGTTCCCTTCCATGTGGTCAGCTGTATGGAGTTTTCACAACAGAGATGAGTTAGAGGTGTCCTTGGTTAGCGCACTGTGGAGGGCAGGCTTTCATCATTTTCAGGTGTCTTCAGCAGTCTCATTTTGAGATGATTTGTCATTGTGTTTATGAGAGGCAATAGCAGGGTTTTTATAAACCTTGTGATTTTTTGAATTTTGTGACTTGATGTCTTCAGAAATTTGAACTGATATATTAAGCCACAAAGAAATAAATGGCTAGGAACTGCTGCTGTGCGGTAAGCAGAGTTTCTGAACATCCAGAGTAGTTTTGGAGGTAGGTGATGACAGAGACTGTGCCACTGTGGCTGATGAATGAAATCCCTGGTTTTTACTGAGTAAAATTTTTAAAATAATTTGCAGTGAAGTGTGTTTGAAATGGATGAAGCTGCCATTGACTGCAGGGAAAGAGTTTCATCTGGGATCCAGAATAAACAGGCTTGTGTGTGTGTGTGTGTGTGTGTGTGTGAAGATTGAAAGCTGTGTTTGAAAAGAGTCTTCTGAATTTCTTTTCTACCTTAGCTGAGGGATACATTTTTCTGAAGCAGAAGTTTGTATAATTTTATCAGTGGTGCTGTTGTAGGTGATATTTAAAAAAGTGCCAGAAAATTTAGCCTTTGAACTTAGGACTTGGCAGAAGTTCATCTTAACAGATTTCCAGTATTGTTTTTCCTGTTGCAGACTCACAGTGATTGATTCAGATGGAGCAGCTGACTCCACCATTGCATCTCTGACTGTCAACAAACCAGTGGATTACCCACCTACTGCCAATGCAGGGCCTAATCAGGCAATCACCTTGCCTCAGAATTTCATCACGCTGAATGGAAACCAGAGCAGTGATGACCATGAAATTGTCAGCTATGAGTGGTCACTCAGTCCCAAAAGCAAAGGCAAAGTTGTAGCAATGCAGGTATGTCTGTTTCTCCTTGCATGGGTTTGGAAAGCTTTTTTATCTTTACTCTTAACATGAGCAAGTACGTACCTAAGAAACTACTGCTACTGTTTTTACGTTGGTTAGTTCTTTTGATTTTGTTGTTGTTGTTGGGTTTCTTTGTTTGTTTTTTTCCTCTCTGATGCATTCAGCTCTTACGAGAGGGAATTAAAACTAATATTTAAAATAATTTTTTTTCATTCCTTCTGACCATTTCCGATTCCTGCTGTTGTTTGGAAAGACTTAGAGTTCACAATGTCTGTCTTTGGACCCTAGAGCCTTTGTAAATCTCTTCAGGAAAGGAGTAATACTGATGCAAGTGTACACTGTAGAAGCAATTATGAAACTGTGGAAGGGCTTACAGTATAATGGCTTATTTCTGTTTATTTTCCAAGACAAACACTTTCAGAAGAATTCATGCAACTTGAACTTGTAGTTTTTATGAGGTGTTTCAATATTGAAGCAGCCTTCCTGAAACAAGGGAATAACTGCTTGAGATATCTGATGGATTCATTGGGTATTTAATGTGGAAATGCAAGAGCATTTTGTTTCTTTTCAAGAGCCTAGTAATTTTTTTCATGTCTCTAAAGCTGAGAATGCTTGGTCTCAGGTGTACAGGTTTATTACATGGTATCCACAGTTAAGAGTGCAATGTAACAAATAGCTTGCTGGTTAGTTAATCATTTATCAAGTCCCTTAGTTATCATCATCATCTTTATTAAAAAAACAAAACAACAAATAAACAAAAAACCACACCTAATTGCATTGTGATTTGTTATTCCTTGTATGGGAGATGCTACAAATGTTTATTTTTATTAGCAAAAGGACCTATAGCTGGGCCCAGTCATTTTATGAGCTTATGTAGATACTAACTAATACTGCTGGAAGAGTATACTCAGGACAGAGTTGTCTTCTTCAATGTTTTTTCCATAAGCCTTTCTGACAAGTGTCAAGCCACGCTTGGTTTTGCATTTAACAATTTTTATAAACATTATGTTAAAGAACGTCATGATGTTTATTTTTAAAATATCCCTAAGGAAATGGAATAAACTGTAGTAAATTCCTTTTGTTTAATGTCCTGATTAAGAAAGTTAATGTCCCATGTGTTTCACAGGTTCTGTTGTTCGGAAATTAAGGTTTATTGTCTATAGTTATTTCTCTGGGTTGGTAGGGACAGTTGCAGTAGTGAATACATGATATCTGTCTGTACACCAAATTTTAAGTCTCCTCTGTCTACAAGGTGGTTTTTTGCTCAAACACTTTATTTATGAATCAAAACAAATTATTTTTTGTCATGTTTGTCCTTTAAGACCTTTCATAATACTTAAGCATTTCTGTTTTATCTTGCACTCTCTCTCTAAATGCTGTGTAGGGAGTGCGGACGCCGTACCTTCAGTTATCTGCAATGCAGGAAGGAGATTATACCTTTCAGCTTACTGTCACAGACTCTGCGAGGCAGCGATCCACAGCTGAGGTCACGCTGATCGTACAGCCTGGTAAGTCAGCTGCAGGCACGTCTGGGTCCCTCAGGTGTGGGCCAGCCTGATGCCTTAGAACTGTCCTCAAATGCCTCATCTTCCTGCATTGCAATCCTGAGATGGAAGTCTGAATGTCTGCTATCCCTGCATTAAGGACTCTTCCACCTCTGTTTTCTGTCAAATGAAAGAGTTGAAACAAGTGTAGAGTCATGCAAAGTCCAAGTGGAGATCCTGAGGGCTCACACTGGTCCGATTATGCAAAGCAACCTGCACGGAGATGTGTTTGAGTGTACTTCTAAAAGCTGAAGTGTAGTTCTTGAGTTTAATATCCTACAAAGTCTGTTTTGCAAAGCTTTCCAGAGAATCAATCAGTGCTTTGCTCAGCTTTCTACTTGGACTTTGGTAAAGCCTTTGACGCAGTCTCCCCCAGCGTTCTCCTGGAGAAACTGGCAAGTCATGGTGTAGACAAATGTACTCTTCAGTGGGTTAAAAACTGGCTGAATGGCCGTTCCCAGAGAGTTGCGATTAATGGAGTGAAATGTAGCTGGCTGCCAGTCACCAGTGGTGTCCCTTAGGGCTCAGTTTTGGGGCCAGTCTTGTTTGACATCTTTTTTNGGGGGGGACCTCATTCCCTCTACAACTACCTGAAAGGAGGTTGTAGAGAGGTGGGTGTTGAAAGGGATGGAGTGGTGGAACCAGAAGAATACCCCACCACTTTTGTTATAAAACATTTCATACAATGCATTGAGCATGCTGTAAAATTTTTGAAGTGTGACTCTACCTTCAGATACAGTCTGAAAAAAGGGAAGTACTTGCTGTGGGATTTGACTTGTGGCAGATCTGGTCTCTCCAACCTAGTATTTTTTGCTGGCTTGTGCATGTCTTAGCCAATATAACAGATTTGTGATACAATATTCTGTGTCAATTCTTCCCTCTGGAAATCCTTACCAGTGACTGCCTAGCAAATGTCATACACTAAATATTATTTTTGCAGAAAGCAACAGTCCTCCAGTAGCAGTGGCTGGACCTGACAAGGAATTGACCTTCCCAGTAGAAAGTACTACACTGGATGGAAGCAAAAGCCAAGATGACCAAGGCATTGTCTTCTATCATTGGGAAAATATCAGGTATCTAGGGATTTTACTGATCTCCAGTACAACAGAGAACAAAGTGAAAGTGATTGGGTGCCAAGAGCCTCTTAGGCAATGCCACTGGTTTATGCACTATTTGAGAACTGCTTTGAGGGTCTTTCTGCTCAGGTGGTAGTAGGATAAGAGACAGGAGTTTTAAGTTCAACTTGGAAAGCTTAGGCAATCTCTGTCTATGTTTTGCAGTGTGTCATTTTGAGGACTATTGTTATAAAGTTAAGAGAAAATGGCAGGAACTCCCATGTCTCCTGTTGCAAAGGTAGTATAACCTCCTGTAATATACAGAGTTTTCCCATCAGTGCTTAGAACTAGGGTTTCTCAGCCACGTGACTGTTGAATAATAAGTAAATTGACCATCTATTTAGCCTGAGCATTCAGTAGTAGGTGACTGCAGCAGTTTTGAATGATGATTGAGAATATTTCATAGAAGTTTGTAATTGTATGTTTGTGTGCAAAACAAACTGATCATTAATAAAAGGAGAAAGTATTAGTTCATGCAACTGTCGTATCCATGGTACAGGAAGAGGTTTCCTGGCACCCTGTATGTGTTGTGAGTGCCTCTTAGAGCAACAGCATTTATGTGCTCCCGTGAAATAGTACAGCCAGGAGGTTGAAATTCTGGGGTGCATTCTTTGCTCTTCTAATAACTGGCTGCATGATGCTTGAGTGCTTTGAATGTCTTGAAAGAATGGACTTACGAATTCTCTGAACTAAATCTGTGTCTCATACAGTTCTTTAACCATCAAGGCTTATAGAAGTGAACTTACAGCTTATAGAACTACAATATATGTAAAAGCAAATGGCATAAGTGATGATACTGAAAGAACAGTTTGGCTGGCTGTGCAGGATTATTTTTCTGAGATATTTTGTTTCAGTGGACCAAGCTCTGTACAGATGGAAAATGGTGACAAAGCAGTAGCAACAGTGACTGGTCTTCAGGTTGGCACCTATCGCTTCAGACTGACTGTGAAAGACCAACAGGGCTTAAGTAGTGCATCTGTGCTATCTGTTACTGTGAAGGAAGGTAAGCCTAGTTGCTGCTTCTTAGGGTATGGTTAGGCAATTTACCATTTAATTCCATCACTAAGAGAATGTAAAGGAAATTGGAACAGAAAGGGACAATGTATTTGTCATATTTCAAGGGTATTCAAGAAGAGCTACTACTCATTTGTAATAACATCGTATTGTAAGTGACTGGTAGAATTAACTTTGTTTACTGCAGTCTTTTATGAAGTTAAATATATGCAGAATTAGTTGTAATAAAAATGCTCTAAAATAGTATTTTTGACCATGATGTGTCTGCTTCGTTAAGAGGGTGTCTTCTTGTTTCATTCGAAGTTAAGCTTTGAGCAGAAAGGCAGTTTTACTGTGAGTTTTAAGTAACAACCAAGGAGTGAGGTCTTATACCAGTTTCTACTTAGCATGAAAAGATCTGTATTTATTTTGATGTTTTTGATAGAGAAGCAGTTGCTGTGGTATTTTTCAGTGTTTGTTCCCAGCATGCATGCTTTAACAGAGGCTTTAGGATAATAATATCTATTGTGCAAGATCACAGAATCATTTAGGTTGGAAAAGATTTTTAAGATCATCAAGGCCAAGCATTAACAGAGCTACCAAGTCCAGCACTAAACCATGTCTCTAAGCACCACATCTATCTCCAAGGGCAGTGACTCCACCTCTTCCCGAGCAGCCTGTTCCAGTGCTTTACAACCCTTTCAGTGAAAAATGTTTTCCTAATATCCAATCTAAACCTCCCTTGGCACAATTTATGTCCGTTTCCTCTTGTCCTAATGCTTGTTACTTTGGAGAAGAGACTGACACTCTCCTCCCTACAAACCTCCTTTCAGGTGGTTGTAGAGAGCAAGAAGAGCCTCCTTTGTCTCCATGCTATACAACCCCAGTCTCTCAGCCACTCTTTAGAAGACCTGTTCTCTACACTCTTTACCAACTTTCAGATTTCATAGCTTTGACTGATGTTGCATCTTGAAGTTTGCAGGTGGTTAAAATTCCACCATCTTTTGCTTCATGCTGTCCATCAGGGAGTGCTTTAGCAATCTCCATGGGTCTCTGCCTTCTTTTAGAGAAGGTGGCATAATACATTTCAAATCTTAAGTCCAGAGTTTGGCTTTCTGTTGCATACCTTGTTTCCTGAGAGGAGCAATGCACTCTGGCTCTGCAAGTGTGGTACCTATGCCATTTATGAAATGATAGTGGAGTTGCATTAGAGTCATAACTGCTGACTTTCTTGAAAACAATGCAGCCTTGTTTCTTTTTCATTTGATACAACCTGCAAAACAAACAAATCATGGAGAAGAAGCTCGTCGGTTTTGCCCATGTGCATTATTGGCTGAAATGTTTCAAAGTTTCAATTAGGTGTGTAGTCAGAAACACATGGCAATGGCCCTGCCCACATATGTCTCATGGTCTCATTCATGCCATGAAGTGTAGTCACAGTATTAACTGAATACAGTTGCAGATTCAGTATTACAAATATTCAGTGCTCCAATAGCTATGTTTAATCAACTGGTTTATTTGGAAGAGTCAAGAATATCACTTGCATCACAGAGAACTCTGTTCTGTTCTAAAGGAATAGATCTATAGCCAATGCACTGAAGATCTGCCCAAAATTGAATTGCTTATGTCCAACCTAATGTTCACACTAGTGAGGTGTTTCACTAAGCCTCACAGCTTTCTGCAGCAGTTGTTTTCTAAACAAAAGTCAATAATGTCTGATTCCTGGAAACAGAATGTGTTCATGTTTCTTTGGTGTTTTTTGGCTGTACTCCCAATGCATGCCTTGATTTCACTGCTCTAGTGGTAAGCAAAAAGCGTTTGGGAACTGGGTTTAGTTCAACTTTCCTGTTTAAACTTTGCCTAAATACAGACATTATGAAGATATAAGACCTTACACAAGTTTCTATGAGGTAGTAAGTGATTCTCAGGAAGAGCCCAGCAAGTTTATCTCACACTGGGCTGTGTTTCGAAGTAGGCGAAGATCTTTTTGCTTGATCAAGAACATTATTATTATTGTGAGACTTTAAATACAGTACCCCACAATGCTTTTTTGATATTCTCTTCATGGTGCAGCTCTCCTTTTGTCAAGTTGTAATAATCCCAGAGCCAAATTCTATATACGCACTTATCCTTTCCCTGTACATTTGACATGAGATTTTTTTTGTTACTGCCTGTAATCATCGGGTAGAGAATTGCAGAGTGGGTGTATTGGCAATAGCATGTCACAGTTTGTATGTTTTGAAAGCAAATCCTTCTCCTCCACTGTTTTTATGGCTAGAAAACAACAGTCCACCCGAGGCGCATGCTGGTGGGAAGCATGTTCTAGTGCTTCCAAATAACTCCATTACCTTGGATGGCTCAAGGTCTGCTGATGACCAAGGGATTGTGTCATATTTGTGGATTCGGGATGGTCAAAGCCCAGCAGCTGGGGTAAGTTTCTTGAAGGTTGTAAGGAGTCAAATTTTGCTTCTGTTATGCATGTAGCATTACTGCAGCAGGGCAAGCAGGTGCAACTCCAAAGATGCTCTGAGGCATGGTGTCTCTTCCTGGTTTGTCTTCCCTGCTCTCTCTAATGCTTTGGTTCAAGTTGCATATGATATTTTCATGACAGCTATGGAATATGGTAGTTAAGGAAGAGGACTGCAGCAACTTGGACTTAGTTGGGGAAGACTTGAGGCAGACGAATAAGATTGTGTCTCTTATTGAGTAATTTGTGATAGTACCAAGCTAATGTGTTAGTGAGAAAAGTCATCTGATATTCATATACTCCAAAGGAGGAAGTGTTTGAGAGAACAAGTACCACCAATATAGACCAAGGATTCCTGCCTGGTATCAGATGAGGCAGAACTTGCAGTATAAGATAAAAATGGTGTTTGGTGCTAGATATATAGATTTAATACCTGGCAGACCATTGTCATTAGGGCAGTGGTGGTCCCCAAGTGGGGGCAGTCAGGTGAAGTACCTCACAATAAACTGAAGTTTATAAGTCAGCTACTAAAATTGTGATAATTACCTGTCCACACACAGTGTTGTGTACAGCTCTTTGCAGTCAGGAAGATAGTGGCAAATCAGAAAGAACTGGGAGAGAAGAAACAGCGAAATTATAGCAAAGCTTCTAGAAGCGATTCACATGAGAGTATGAGAAGAATTGAAGAAGTTTAGTTTAAATATAGCTGGAAGAGATGGTAGTTGGAGATACATGAACTCCAAGGAAAGGAAATAATTTGGGAGTTAAGAAAGCAAAACTAAGGATACTGAAGTAAAATTGAGAAATAATAATGTAACTGTCTCAGATTTTTAAGCAGATGAGTACTTGAGAATGTCTGCAGTTCTCATTTATTTTTTTTAATGAGAATATCCATACAGTGCAGACATCCTCATTAACTGCCACTTCTAAATTTGCATTACTCTGCTGTAAACTGTGGCTGGGTTACATAATGTCCCAAAAGCCAGAGCAAGAACTCACACTGTCATACCAGATACTCAACTGGATAGTCAGTCATAACAGTCTGTGAGGGCATAATCATCCCAGTACCTTTTTTTGCAGGATGTGATCCATGGCTCAGACCACAAGGCAGTACTGCAGCTAACTAATCTGGTGGAAGGAACCTATACTTTTCACTTGAAAGTGACTGATGCTAAAGGAGACTCAGATATTGATTCAGCAACTGTTGAAGTGCGGCCTGGTATGACAATTAAAAGGTCATCAATATGTTGTGTATATCTCATCTGTGTTCTCCTTTTCACTTATTTGTTTCAATAATGACAAGATTCAAGTTAAAACACAAAGCAAACAGACCTCTCTCTTCCTGCCTAGTTATTGTTCTCTCAGTAGACCTGTGTGTGTTAGAAGGCAGCACATCAGGATTCTTAAACACCTTTGCACCGTTGCCTTACTGGGAGCATATGTAAATAAAAAGCATACTTCCTAGTTAGTATTTTTGTTACTGTTTTCTTGCTTTTCATTCACTGTAGATTTTTGTTTCTTTTTCTGGTGGTTAATCAGTTTGGCCAATGGAAAGAGATGGGACCTGAGCATTAAGTTTAGGTACAAATGCTGCAGTTGTTTGTTTGATGGTTGAAAGTGTGTTTTTATGCTCGTTTTCTTTCTTTCATCTTAAAGAACAAAAACAAATCTCGAAGAGTTTCAGGGGTTTCTTAGATTATCTTTTCATACATGTCTTCCTATACTCATGTATAGATCTATTTTCAAATGCAGGAGAGGTGGCTGTGTGATGGTAGCTTAATTTGAGGTTTAAGGAAATGAGGCTGAAATTTTGAATCTGTCAGAGATTTCTTGTTTGGTTCCTGAGCAATGATTTTATTTCTGTTCCTTGCTTTATTGTTGGATGTAGTCACAATAATTGATTCAGGATTCTTATTTGGTATCTGTGAAGCTTGTATTACTTGCAAGGCACTCTAGAAATTCCAGTATTATTTGACAGAACTCTCAGTTTGAAAAGGAATCGTACTTGATATTTCTCAAATTGAGCATCCTCATTTAGACTTGCTCACAGTTTTCTGTGCTGCCATATGAGTCCATCTCTGCCTCCCTTTTCCTGGGTGGTAGGCAGTAGTAGATAACTAGCAGAGAATTTAAAAATTAGACTCACCTGGTGCTTACATCTGACCTTGAGATGGCAACATTTAGGGGAACAGAAGTTGGCATTCTGGACAGAAATGTGTTAGCACTGAACTGGAGTATACACCAAAGTGCTTTCTTTGAACTGATGAGCTGGGTTGCTGTCTTAGGATCTGCCAGGTTTGTTTCAGAGGGGATGACAGAATGTAGGCTAGGTATTTTTCCAAGACCATAAAAAGGTTGGGTTATAAGGAATGGGGGTCTTATGCAGGAAAATACAGTGTTAATAAGTACTTTAGAATACTGCATGTTGTCTTCAGAAGTACTTGCCAGGCTCTGAAATAATAGCGCGTTCTTCTTCTGTCAGATCCCAAAAGGAGTGGTCTGGTGGAGCTGATTCTGCAAGTTGGGGTGGGACAGCTAAGTGAACAGCAGAAGGACACCCTCGTGAGACAGCTGGCTGTATTGCTCAATGTTTTGGATTCAGATATTAAAGTTCAGAAGATACAAGCGTACTCAGATATAAGGTACAAAGATATCCTGCTGTGCCAGAAAGATGTGTAATTTAAAACTCTTTTTGGTGTTTATTTAGCTCTCAGGGAACCACTTAAAATTTAAAACTAACTACTTTGGAAAATCCGGCATTTATAGCTATGATATTTTTAATCACAGCTTCCAATTACTGCTTTTCAGATAAAGATGTTTCCCGAAGTGTCTCATACAGGATGAGATCAACACCACACAACTTAAAAAGGGAGGTGTAGGAGCTCCCACATGAAGTTTTCTTGGCTCTCTTGCTTCTGAGCTTTTCCTCTTAAATTCAGTTTCCTAGAGCTACTTCGACTGCTTCACGTGCTTTGTGACAGGTTCGAGATGAGAGTGGTGAAAGCAAATGTGTACATACTTCTCTTGGAGAGTCAGGAACACCAAGGAGAGAATCACATTTGCTTTTATCCTCATGCTTCTGTGAATCTGAGAAGCCTGAGCACTGCTGATGCTCCTGACTCAGGGTGAAGTCCGTGGTATCTGGATAGAGTTGACTGATCCATGGACAAGAGTTCCCTAATCTTCATCTGTGGTGACATTTGCTTTCCAAAAACAAATAAAACCACAGTCTGTAAACTGATTGCCTGACAAAAGTGGTCTTTGACAGCACTCATGACCTTAGCTGTTCTTTCTGCAGCACTGCAGTTGTGTTCTACGTGCAGAATGGGCACCCTTCCAAGGTGATCAAGGCATCAGATGTCTCCCGAACTCTTCATGTGCAGCTATTGAAAGAGAAGGCTGACTTTCTGCTTTTCAAAGTCCTGAGGGTTGACACTGCTGGTATGTTTTGGATGGTGCTAGCTCATCTCAGAACTTTGCAGGCATTTGGCTAACACAGCACCTGGGAACAGTGCATGAAAGGTTTTCTGTCTGCCATCTGGTGCCTGGGCTTGGATGTAGCTTTCCAAAGGATGACTCTGAAGACAGTAGTTAAAATGCTTATTCATTTGTGGTAGGCTGGTGCTTGTTACTTACTCTCTTTTAAAATAATGTCATCTCTAACGGGAGGCAAGAGCATATCTTAGTCTAGTTTGCATCAGGAAGGCCTAGGGAAAAAGGATAAAGTTACCCCACTCATACCATCTTTTGTTGGAAGATGGGCAAAACTTTATATAGCCATAATACAGAATGCTTTCATATCTCTGGTTCCATCAAGGCTTCTTGTGTTCAGTAATAGACTTGTAATGTAACTTGGTTTTGTCTGTCTGTATTGGACAAAATGATCAAGTGGTCACTATGTTTTAATCTAGTCTTCTAATATTTGTAATACAGACAGGCCACTGGGTTTCTTACAATGAACTTTTTATTTTCCCCAAAAAGATGCTTGAACTTCTAAGCCTATTTTAAACTTTGCTAGTAATGTGAACCCTTTATGATAAGTAGATGTTATAGATATGACTTCTCCACATTAAAATCAAGACATAATGACCTAAATGCAAACAAAGTGAGTGAGCTCTGACAATAAAATAGTCATTGATTCTGTAATAAATTCTGGTTTTATTTACCTGTTAAAAAGAGATTGTTATTCTGTTGTGAATGTGCTTGGGTTATCAATATATGTAGATGTTACTTGAAAAATGTGCATTAACATTTTTGTTGACAGAGCAAATCTAAATCTGCTACTCTTAAGTTTTAAGGGGACTAACTATTTTAGTCTGATATGATTAATTGATCTAGCATTAGGTAATACTGTAAGCATATGAGATATGTAAACATTCCAGCCTCAGGTGCCTTAACTCAGTTTTGAAATACTGAAATAGTCTGGTTTTATTAGTGTATCTTCTGGTACCTGAGAACACCAATATTCCTCAGTTCTCCAGTACTTTAGAAGTTCTTACAAATATGTTATAAGGAAAGGAACAGATCTGATTTCCACAGCTTTAACTCATCTTTATTTCTGCTTAGAATAAACTGTTCTTGACTTACATACAATTTCAATATTTTATGCATAATACATATTCTTAACTTTCTTTTCACAGCCAGCAGTCTGCTGAACTGTACATCTATGTAACCCATACATAGGAACATAAAAAAGGAAAGGGAGATTTGAAAAATACCAGAATGTTATGAACTAGATTCTTTACTAACAATCTAGTATTGGAAGAAGAGGATGTGGGACAAATCCTTTTACACAACTAACTATTTTTTTTCTTAGCCTGTCTTTTAAAATGCTCTGGACATGGACACTGTGACCCCATAACAAAGCGCTGCATTTGCTACCAGCTGTGGATGGAAAACTTGATTCATCGTTATCTAAATGATGGAGAGAGTAATTGTGGTGAGTTTAGGTGTTGTGGGATGTATATCAAGAATAACTCATCTTGTGAGACTGGTGGTTGTTTGCTATCAAAATGGGGAGTACTTAGGAGCTACAAGCTGAGGGAGGACTAAAGTCTCTTTGTTTTCTAGCTCAGCAGTATCATTCTATAGAAATAGATTGAATAATGTCTAGAAATGATAATGTCTTGACAGTAGTAGCCTATATTTAAAATATTTTAAAAGTTTCACATTTTTAAAAAATATCACCATTTGAGGAAAAAAGCATGAAAACTTTGCCATGTGAGAGAGATCTTGCCACAATTTGGGGTCAGTTGGAAGGGTTGTTGAGTAGCATGAGCATTGCAAAGCTTTTGAGTTGTGCTCATCTGATTGTTGCAAAGCTGAAAAAAAAGGCAACAACTTAGATTCTCTGATTGATGCTTCTGTGCCAGAAATATAATCTGACCTAAGGAAAGGAAACATCAGTGTTCTGGACTAACCAGTATAGTCACCTTGAAACCCTCAGCTTTTTATTGTGATTAATTTACTGTTTCTTTCAGTTTGCCTGTTGCACCTGGGAAATGCAATTTAGTTTCAGCAACTTAATCATCTGTATTCTGTGACACAGAATAAGCTAAGCCTCTCTCTACTTCAAATATTTGATATTTTAATAATTTTAATGTCTTGGAGATGACCTGCTTCAGCAGAAGTGCTCTGCAGCAGAGAATCATGCTTGGGTGGGGGGCTGCAAGAAGCTTTCTGAAACTAGCAAAACCACACAGGTAGTGCAGGAGAGAAGGTACCCCAGCCCCAGCCCCACCCCCCTCAGAGCTGGAAGCACTGAGCTCCTGAGAGCAGCTCTGGCTCAGCATGGGCAGGGCCAGGAGTGAAGGTTGTTAAACATCCACACATATAGTAGCAGCCCTGAGGAACGCAGTGACCCAGGAGCATGGTGAACACAGCAGGCAAACAGAGCGTGGTGTGTCAGGGTATTGTGCAGGCAGTTTGTTGAAGCTGGGCATACAGGAAGGGCACTGCTACCTGCTTTGTAGGTCTACAGCCTAGGGAGGTCCTCTAGGATGGCGGGCACTCGCCTCAGAAGTAAAATTAGTATTCCTGCAAGGAAGGCCTCTCAGATGTCTGACATTTCCACTCAGGCTGAACTGTTAAGGAAGGAGACCTTAGAACAGGCAATAGGCTGCAATTGGTACCCAGACCCTTCTTCTGGAGAGAAGGTAAGTACTTGTGTAAAGTGTGCACAGGTTGATGAGCTGTTGCATCAGGTGGCTGAGCTGCAGGAAACAATCAAAAGGTTGTGTAGCATTAGAGGAGCCAAGGCAGGTGATTTCAGAACCATGCTTCTGTAGCAGAAACCACTGAAACTGAAGAACCTTGGACTCTACTGACCCACAGAAGCACGTCTTCATCTCAGTTTCCACCCTCTGACATCAAAACCCAAAACAGATAGGAAGCTTTAACAGACATAAGACACCCATGAGCAAGGCCTGTAGGAAGAAGCACTACTAATATATCAGACCCAGACTACACCTATGTTTATTTCAGTTAGAGAATGACAACTGAGGTGGTAACCATGCCTTCTTGACTTTCAGTTGCCACATAGACTTTGAGTATCTTGAAATGGTAAAAGGTGTTGGAGTGGAAGAAATTTTTCAAATGTGCACTTCAGTCTGGAAGCCTAAGAACTTATAGGGATTCTTCTGAGAATATGAAGGTGCTAAGTTTTCCTATGTTCCTGTTGTTGTCACTCCCCATTCCTCAGGATTGGTGATTTTAATAGAGTTGTATTAAAAACTATCCTATTGATATTACTTTACAAAGCACTGTTGTGTTTCTTTTTTCAGAGTGGAGTATACTCTATGTGACTGTATCTGTTTTTATTTTGATTGTGGTCATGGTAGGACTTGGCTGGTTCTGCATCTGCTGCTGCAAAAGGTACATTATTTGTCTCTTTGATGGGATATATGCAAAAACTGCACACAACTGCCACGTTTTGGTCAACTTCTTAGCACTAAACCACTGAACTCTTTCCAGATATGAGAGGAGCTTCCAGTATGCTGGGAGTATACTGCAGATTTTCATGGTCTCCCACAGAGTCCTCCAGGTACTCCATGCTAGAGGCACACCCTGAAGGTCATTGATGGTCACTGATGTAGGGAGTGTTCTGGGCCATGGGAAGGGAGCTGTCCCCAGCCTGGTGTCTCCCTTGGACAGGAGGGGTGGGCATGTGGACTGCATCTGGCTGTCTTGCAAGGAGTACTCCAGTGATCTCAGCCATACAAACTTCTGGCTTCCTCTTTCCTGAAATGGTTTTGCCTGCTACTGTTAATGTCATTTCCCGCTCTGCACTCCCGTCTAGTCTTCACTAGTGGAGCTGATAAATTCTCTTTCAAGTGACAAGACCCTGCAAGTTCTGTCACTAAAGTAAGTGTTTTTGCTGCTGCTCAACAAGCCCAGCAAATAGATAACTTGTTCAGGTGTTGGGAACAATGAAATGCTGTCAAAATCTTTCTGGAGTTTTGACTTTTCTAGACTGTCTTTGCAGCGTATAAAGGATGCTGATAGAAATGTGTGGGAGTTGATACTGATTTCCATTTTGTGGTTGAAGGAACAGTTCTGTTAGTAGAAAGGTTTAAGTGTGCCCCATTTACCCCCACCTCCCCAGTGTGAGGTGGAGCCTAACAGGCTTGTGTGCATTTGATGAGAAAGGGATTGTTTATATAGTTCAGCTCCTCCTGTCCTTTGCAATCATGTGCTTGTGCCAAAGTGAGGGTTGGTTGATAATAGATACATGTGAAAAAGAGGAGAGAAATGCACTGGACAGAATAGCAAGAGATGACCTTTGCCTTGTGGAAACTATAGGAAAAAGATACACTGTAGCCCAGGATCTGGCTGGAGTTTTGGAGATTTTAAAGGCTTTGAGCTGCTAAATTAACTCCATTTTTGGGGGTTGACTGTAGAGGGGAGGCTGAGTTGTTGGTTGACGCTGTAATGTCAACTGAGCAGTAGGTGGCTTTACTGTGAATTGAGCAATCCGGATAGGAGCGCTTCTCCTGACATTGACAGAGTCGGTCCTTGCTTTGACAAAGGGTACATCCCAGCCTCCCACCCCCTACTCCAAAGTTATGAGAAGGAGGGCCAGGAAAATGCCTGAGGTGTGACAGCATCTTCTAGGAGGTGCCCCCTTGATTGTGTGTGTCTTTATTTCTATTCTGAAATACTTATTCTTCCCTCTCAGTCCAACACAATAAACAGTTCTGTATGTGTTCCTCTAGCTCCTGTACTTGTTTTATAGCATTTGAAGCATTGTGGAAGTAGATACTGGGGCAGGGTCGAAACAAGGAAATAACAGGTGGGGATTTGCCTGCAGACTAGTAGGGCTTTGTCCCTGCATATATGTGAGGGAGTGGATCTCTTCTCTGTAAGCATAACCAGACAAACACTGCTTAAATAGTCTTGATTAAACAAACAAACCAAAGAGTAAGTGGGGACTAACCAGTTCTTACTGAAATTTTGAAACAAATGAATATGTCTACCTTGTGTCCAGTTGAAATTGAACAAGCTGAACCCCTGTGGCCTAGGAATGCAAGTCAATCTTTCTTCATCTTTATGTATCAGAGAGAAAATAAATGATACCCTCTGGTTCAGCTGGTTTATATATGTGTAAACTGGAACAAAAAGCCGAGATCAGAAAGTACAATGATGTTCGGTATAGATTGGGGTATGTAGCTATGTGCATGAAAAGGGAGAGGGAGAGGATTTATGTGCATACATGAGAACTAAATGTCATTGTGGTAACTTTCTTTTTAGCAGAAAGAGGACAAAGATAAGAAAGAAAACAAAATACACAATCCTAGATAACATAGATGAGCAGGAGAGAATGGAACTACGACCCAAATATGGTAAGTGCTCTCTGTTTCAGCTGCTAGTTCATCCACTAAGCTTACAGTCAATGTGTTTGGTTGGCTTACAAGTTTGGAAGCTGGCCTACAAGCTTGGGAACAGCAAGCATAGACAATGAAGTGGTTTGTGGGAGAATAGTTTCATTTCTTTCATGAGGCTTTGGACTCAGATGCTGCTCTGAGGTTCTTCATTAATCTTAATTTAGAAGATCTAATCATCCCACAGACTTCCTCCATGTAGCCTCTCCTCCCCTGCAGGCACTTTAATTTGGAGCTGTTGTTATTGCTGTGCAGCAGTTCCTAGTCCATAGATGTGCTATTAAACATTAGTGGACTTCAACTGCTGCCCTCTCTTCACATGTATTTTGATTTACCTGAGTTTCAGTTTTTAGCCGGGGAGATACTGGAATCCAAAGAAATAAAATCATCCAGAGAAGTTGTTGTCCCAGAAAGACAGATACAATGTTTCTGTAGAAACCATGACCTTTCATTGCCAGTCATGTTAATCAGATAGTTCAGTGAAGAGACTAACTTCCACATTCAAGCTATTAAAAATACATTAGCTATGTGCTAATATAATCTAATTGTTTCCATCTATTCTTTCAAATTTAAACACATATATTCACATTTCAGAGTCATGAACTGATGGGCCTGCAGTGAAGTCAGAAGAGTATCTGCCCAACACTTTATCTGAGAGCTCCTAGGCCATTTTCTATATTGGTGGTGGCAGGGGAGTATACTGTTATGCTGGATTGCAGAGAATGTTTTCACTTATCTTTCATAGGACCACAAAGGAGAGGATGGGTTAGTTGTTACTAAAAAGTGAAAGTTATGTGTTTGTTTTACTTTTTTTTTATTGTCAGGTATAAAACACAGAAGTACAGAACACAACTCCAGTCTGATGGTCTCCGAGTCAGAGTTTGACAGTGATCAGGACACTATCTTCAGCAGAGAAAAGATTGAAAGAGAGAATCCTAAAACGCTCACAAATGGATCCATCAGAAATGGAGTTTCCTTCAACTACAGCTCCAAAGACAGATAACTGTATGGATAAAAGCACAGAACATGCTGATCCAACACATCTGAAACATTGGCCCAACTCTGTTTTCCCAGAACTGAAAGCTTCCTAAAATGTCAAGTAATTGCAGGTTAAAGGGTAAATTTTTAGCACAGAGGGGAAGGAAGGAGGAAGGATGGTCAGCTAACTCCTCTTGTCACCATTATAGGAACAAGGAAAAGCACATCTTATTTCTTGCATGTTCCATGGTGAATGTTTGTCTGAACTTCAGAAGGCCTTTTTTCCTGTGCCACTGCTGCAGAACTAGCCAGGGCTGTTACACCACTACCAGTGGTAGCTGAGATGCGTACAGATCCTTGTGCTGTACTCCTATCTGTCTCTTGGAGGAGCAGTGTGATGATGATGCTGACCTAAAGCAGCAAAAGGCAAGTTAGATGAATTCTCTTAAAACTGTAGAGAGCAATATGTGACCACAGGCTCCATCTTCAGTTTAGGTTAGGAACACAGAGAGCATTTTCAGTGCGTTGTATTTATCTCTGACTGTGCTTTGTGACTTCTTTTTTGTACAGTAGTGCTCATCAGATGGAAATGTCTGTGTTTTTAAAGGAAGTTTACAATTAGCAGTTGCACTTAATCAGATGCAACGTGATAGATCTCTGTCCTGTAGGATGCAATATTCCCTGTACTTACAGAGAAAGTATGGTATCTGGAGGGAAGTCCAGCCTTAGGTTGCTTCTGTAATGATGAATTTGCTTTGGCTTACTGGGGTCTGCCATGTCCAGCCAGGAAACAATAACAGAGAGGCCAGGACTCAGCGTGATGCACCTTCAGAAACATTTTGAGCATCCTGAACAATTTAGAGAACACTTTTAAAGAGCTCTGGACCTTCTAAGAGTGAACCCTCAGCTGAGTTTTCATCTGTCAGCCTCAATGCTAAGTTAAAGAACGTGCCAGGCAGGAGGTTCAACACCTACCTTCACTGTCCTGGGAATTGGTACTGAGGAAGGGTTTAGCTTCAATGTTAGATTGTTTTCCTTCTTCCTCTGTGGCCATTCAGTGCTAGATGTGTTGGCCTAAAGAGATCCCTTTATGTGTTTGGGAAGGGTAGGTCTGTTGGAGTTGTGATGTTCTTGTTCACAATCTGAAGAATTTCTTTACAACGTGCTTGTTAGGTTTTAAAGCCATGCTCCAAATACTGCTCTTAAAATCTCAAATTGAAGACCTGGCTTTTATGTACAAGCCTCACTTGTGGGGGCATCTGTGTCAGTGGTAGTCTGGCCGTGATACCAGCCTTTCCTGGGGGTCCTTTACTGACATGCTGGAGCCTTGGGCTGAGCTGGAGGAATGGTGTGTTCTGATGGAGAAAACATTCCCCTAGGAGCATTTTGGAGAGGAGTTTTTTAACTTTGTGGGTTTTTTTCTTTAAGTCTAGTGGTGGAAAATCCATTAACAGAAAAGGGTGGAGGAGTATAGAGATCAAAGGGAGCAGATGAGAAGGGTCAGGAAGGAGGGTCATAGCCCACCCCTATCATGAGGAATAATTTGAGGCTTCTGGGGCATTCTCTATCCTTTCATAGAAGTCCAACACAGAATAGTTGGGTTGAACACTGTGGCTTCTTTGCTTCTGTTGTTAATGGAGTTGGGTAAAAGTTGGAAGAACTGTATAGGTTGGAAGGAATTAGTAGTCAAAAGTTGCACATTATGCTCATAACTGGTTTCATACCTTTGATTCTCAAATGCAGCTAGCAACAGTGCCTAAGGCTACTAATGCTGCACAGAGGAGCATTTATCCTGTGCCCAGCCTTTCTTTCTCTTAGAAAGCTGAGTGTGGCTGCAGGAGGCATGGTGTTGCAGAGAGACTGTGAAGAACTGTTGCAGGTGTTTTCCATGTTTTTCCTATACCCAGAAGATGCAATATAAATGGTGTCATTTGCTTTCTTCAGAAACCAAGTTTTAACTCTATATGTGAGGGTTTTAGGCTATTTATTGAAACAAATCTATTTATCTCACCCTTCCCCTTCTCAAGAGTCTGTGTCTATGTATATATATATATTTTTAAATAACTTGGTAAATAAAAGCAAGATCAGCTTTTGATGTCTTTTAAATTTCTGCTCCAGATGTGTTAACACAGTAATGCAACGTTCACTTTAAATCATTCTTGAAGAAAGTCAAGGCCCACTCAAAATATTTTTATTCCCTTTTTTAATCAAAATGTTGTGTTTAATCCCTAATGTCCAAATTCTCAAAATGTTCTAGGACAAATTATGCTCTTTGGAAACATGCTTTGTTTGGAGGGTTTGGGGTTGTTTTGTGTGGTTGGTTTTTTGGAGTCATTGATTTTTTGTGGCAACTACAACTCTTGTATTGGCCACATTGCCGTTAATGCTTCTGCTAAATACTGTATCCATTGTGCCTTTATCTATAAACTTGTCTCTTGGGACATTTTAGTGCAGTCAGCAGTATCCTTCAGTTCTTTGAAGTCAGTCACTTGTGTATTTTGGGTTTATGTTACATTTTTAAAGCAGGTGCTGAAGCCTAGGAGGATGTTCTTTCAAGGAGTTAAAACTTGGACTTTTTTTTAAAACAAAACGTAAAACTCTAACAACTGAAGACTGATTCTCTAGTAAAACAACTACAGGAATCCTAAACCTAATTTCCTCAATGCTGCAGAATTCCCAGGGCTATTCCCACCCCCCATACACACACTGTGGGCCCAGATCTTTGCATCAGCAGTAAGCTCGTGTATGCATGATTCAGCTACGTATTGCTCACTCTAACAAGTAAGAAACATCAGACCAATTTCTCACTGCATAAGGCCGTAGCAAGTGGAAGTTGCTTATTAAATTCTGTTCTCTGGATGATGCTTTGACATCTTTGTTGCTAGCAGTATTTTAGTTATGTTTTGAAAGTTGAATACAGCTTAAATTTTGAGCTGTTTCTAATTCTGCTAGTTTAATTCTTCCATCTCCTTGGAAGGAGAAGTCATTCCTCTTACATAAGATCATGCATGCTCATAATATGAAACTCGCACAAAAGATGAAAATAGTTTCTGGCTCTGTGAATTTGTGGTACTACATTTGTATCACTTGGCCAAGCATGGTTTTGTCAGGAATTTAGGAGAGACTGTACTAAGCCTTGTATCTTTATTCAATGTAATTTTTATTTCTAGAACTGTTTCTTTCTTGCAGATTGTTAGGTCATACCTTGAATGAAGGAGTTAGAAAACTGGCTGTTAAGGTGCAAACACCATGATAAAATTCTGATGCTAACTTTCTGGTTTCAGTTATGATGGATTTGAAGCAGGTTCTCAGTCTTCACATTCCCTTCCACACCCTGTTTCCCTTCATATACAGAAAGAGTGGTGGCAGCTTCTTTGTGAAATAGGAATAGGGATATTCTCAACAGTTTGATCTGCACTGATGAGCAGAGGAGACCAGATACAGCTTGTCATGTATGGCTCACAGTCCACTGAAAATAAAGAATAAATTCAGTTTGACACTTGTGAGAGACTGCCTGTCTTTGAAGGCAGACAGCATGCTGATACTTAGAGTGCCTCATAGCCTTATTGTAAGCACTAGATTTTCATTTGCATCTTGCTTTAACATTTGTACATGCTGATGCATGCACAAGCAGAGATTGTCCAGCTATTTAAAAAAACTGCCTTTGCTGGCATTTTAAGTAAGGAGTATATTTAGGAAAATACACTGCCTGAGGCATTTAACAGGTTCAGTACTCAACACAGTGTATATGCAGCATTGTCACACTACAAGCAGGTCATTGGCTTGTCTTTTTCATGTTCTTAACCAAAACACTACTGCACATTCTCAATCCTGTGGTTCATATTAACTAAGACTGCTGAGAAATTCAAGCAAAATGTGAATGCTCGAAGTGCAGTGGATTATTTAGTTGGGGAAGAGGAAAAGGTTTATTTTTTGGTCGTGTGCAAGAATACATTTTCAGCTGCATCCTTTTAGCTAAATAGAGTGTTAGCAGTCTCCCTCTGTCCAGTGCATCAGATGCAGGTACTGCTCAAGTATCTGTGTTGTGCTGTTAGCTGTGTTTGCTTGGATGATGCCAGTTTTCCTTTCCTTGGTATCTTGTTGGTAAACAGAAGCGTGCACACATACAAGGAACTTAGGTGTGTGAACTTAGCAGAGAGACAGTGAGCACATGCATGTGTTCTTTATGCTGAACTCAAACTTCCCTTAGTTCTGATGAGCTTGAGATAATTGTTAGGCAAATTTCCTATTACTGTTTTAAGCCTCAAGTGAAACTAGTTGTGCCCCTCAATATACTGATAATGGGCTATAGTCAGCTAGAGCTTTGGAATGGAGGTAATAAAATGGCAGCTACTTCTGAGCCTTTTATGTGAGGTTTGAGGGGGGTAAACATTCCTCTAGAAGAAGGGAAATGGGTGAATTTGGGAAAGTGAAAAGGTTAATTAGTTTCTAGGTCAGCTCTTGCTTATCATTGATCCCCAACTAGAATACTAATCTCATACTTCTGCAGCAAAGGAGAACCCATTTCACATGCCTTTTAGGTCCTAAACTCCAAGGCAATGGAAGGAACCTTTAAAAATTAAAAATAAAATTCTAAGAAGGAGGGAGAAAAGGCAAGTAATTTTTTTCTTTTGCACAGGCTACAAATCATGAGCAGCACATCCATAGTTTGTCTCTGTATGGGAGCACTATCTCCCTGTGAGTGGATCGATGAGCTATTACAGAATTTATATTAGGAATCTGTTTCTAGAAAATGTTATTGCAGATGGTAATGTATTGTAACTGGAACCATTTCTGATGTGAAATTACTACATTTATGTAACTACTAATAAAGTTTTGTCTTTCCTTCTAGGAACTTGTCAGGTACTCTTTTAGATGTGGCATTCAACACTCAAGTCAGTCTAAGAGAGATATGTTGTATAGCATAGCTTATGTCTGTACTCAGACATAAATGCAGTGCAGTATCTGATCCCTTCCCTTCCTACTGACAAAATTTTTATTCTATTTTTTTTTTCTGGAAGGTAATGTAATTCAATACACCACAGCAGGGGGGGCAGAAAGATACTGCAGTTCCAACAAGGTTTTCTTGTGGTGCTTGTCTTTACTTGGTTTAATTGGCAGTGTGTAAATATTCACCAGCTGTCATGTGGTGATTTCACAAGTTTTGTGGCTTGTTCTACAGGAAATCCAATACTTGAGTGTTTGTAAATACAGTGTCTGCTTTGCAGTAATTGGAGATACTAGTGTTTGATATAACCCAAAATACTGTTAGCTGGGGCTAGATTATGCTGCCTCTTTCTGAACTGGAAAAGAAAAATCCATGCAGCAGTGTGTGTGAAGTTTGTGCTGTATCATTATAATAAAAGGTACTGAGATACAAGTGTCTTCCTGTAAGGAAAAAGCATACACCATGAAGGCAACTTTTAAGTGTATTTGGATACATGTGCCACAGTCTGCGTGGTTCCTCTTCCTTTCATGCTTCACTCCTACAAGGGAATACTAGCTTCCGAATAAGCTGGTGAGATACATAGTGTCTTTCACTGAAGAGCGGAATCTACCTCTTTGTTATTGCACTGTTGTGTTTTGGTAACAGGGGTAGCCTCCTCCCTCCCCTTTGAGTAGGCTGATGCAAGCCTCTAGACTTGTGCAAGAGAAGATAATCAGTAGTGATTCCTGAACAACTTAAAGACAGTTGTGCTAAGTAGCTTCAGCATTCACTGAATAAACCACCAACTTCTCACACCGTGGAAGGTCCTAGGCAGAGAGTTTGGACATTTGAAAACACTTCAAATGCCAGAATTTAACTTAAAGCTTCTGAACACCATACTTAAACCTTCTTCTTTAAGATAGCTCAACAGTAGCCTAGCATAAAGGGCATGACCAGTTACACTTTGACTCTGCCTGTTATAGTGAGACAGTTACTTCAATGCCAAGTCAAAGCATGGAGCTTCTTTTACCTAGTTTTGCCCAACTCCCAACTTGTGCTCGATTGGTTTAGAAAAGTAAAAGCAAGCCATTTAAACTGATGTTTATGTTTTGTGACTTAATCATGAAAGCATAATTAATCATAAAAGCATAAAATGCATCTAAAAACAGCAGTCTGGGAAAGGGATAGGCCCTAGATCACTAGCCTGCTTAAGTTTCCTTGATCTTGGTGATAAAAGAGAATGAATCTGCCAGCTACTGTAAACAAAATTAAGTAGTAGGTATTGGTCAGGCTTGACATACTTCTCAGAAAGACTCTCTGTCTTCACTGGTATTGGATCAGTGTTACCAGCATCAAGAGCTTCCTGCACTTACTCTCAGCACCCAAGCTAACTTTGCTAGCTTAGCATACCAATGGACAACCATTACCTAGAGTGACTTGCAAAAAACTCCTGTGCTGCGGTTGGAGACAAATTTTGCCCCTTTAAGCTAAAATCATTAATATCTAGTAAACATATTTTTTAAGAGCTTATTATACAGGGAGAACAGGCACCAAGGTTCAGTGGCTGTTGAAAGTGCAACATAAAATAAAATGGAAATTGGCCATGACTAAGTCATGTTGGAAATTAGAAGACAGTTTCTGAGGTTTCAAAACTAGTAGCAGTTTGTCAGTTCAACACTGAATAAGGTAATAAACCACACAACCCAGGTGCTTTCACAGAAGTTATTTATTAACTGAAAACATTTTTCTGTCACAGTTTTTAATATCCAGAAATTGCTAAGCTATCACAAGTGTAATCAACATAACTGAGGTGTGTGAATTCAAGTATATCTTTTGTTGAAGAATCACAGCTTTTGCTATGAAGACAACGTTAAGATTATTCTGTGCTTAACTGATGTAGACCTTACCAACACAAGGATACTATGCTGGAATCCAACCACAATCCAATCCAGACAAAGGTATTTTTAAATTTTATTACATACCTTATCTTTAATTATGGTTTGTGCTTGTTATCAGGCATAGTAAAGGTATTATTTGCCAGAAAAAAAGTAAACATTGACTCATTAATTTTAACAGTGCTATTCTCAGAAAAGACATCAAGATTTTAAATGCACCAATGCATCAGATAAGGAACTTTTCAGTGAATAGAGCAGTGGGTTAGCAATTTATCCTCCAACTGCACTGCCCCAACTGCACCCACATTCAAGACTGCACTGGCATACAGCAGTAAATGAGATAACTTTAGTTTTGACATTGTACTGCATTTCACAGGCAGACACAGCTTAATTCTGTGCCATTTTAGTGGCAGACATTCTACCTGTGTACAGTACCTGTAAGTGTGCTTGCATCTCTCTATTGCAGTACTTAGACACCAAGTTATGACCTTCTTCTACCCAGTTACTCCTTCAAAAAAGAAATAAACATGTATTGACAGCCTAGGCTGGCACACAGCTTCCTTTTCCACAATGCTGTATTCCTCAAATTCGCGCAGTCTGTGCACCCAGTAGTGTAAGCTTTGAAGTTGGCCGTAGGAAAATTTCTTTCAACTAGTGTAGAAATAGGCCATCCTTTCTTTTTTCTTGACAATAAGCACATATGCTGCAACTGGTAGCAGTATTAAGTCCCCATTGTCTTAAATGTGCAGTTCTGGTGCACTGGAAATGACTGGAAGGGCAGTAAGTGTTTTTAACTGACCTTCAGTTGGCACGATGCACACACACTATACAGACAGATAATGTACCCCAGACCCACCTCATCTCAAGTGATACACAAATATAACCATAAAAAATACTAGGAAACAAGAGGCAGCAGTCAGTGCTCCCTTATGTGCGCTTTAAAAAACCCTGTGAAGCTCGGTTCTGGCTTGCTTTCCAACCCATCCCCCAGCCCTGAATCTTCTGTTAACCTGGTACCTCTTTGCCTGATTGGATAAAGTATCTTTAAATATCCCATTTCACAGGGTACATTCATTAGTGTATAGGAAAAAGAACTCTGTTGCCTTCTTTTCTTTATTACTTAATGGGTAAAGCCCCACCAAATCAAGTAAGCCAAGACAGGAAACAAAATGTATCCCCCTTAGCCTCTCCAGTGCTTATCTGTTTGCCAAATTAACATTACATATTTTTTAAAGTGCTTCTTTTCACTGACATTAAAATGATGTTTAAACAGCATTATCTAATATTAAGGAAGCTTTACATCTTCTTTTGAAGATGAAAGACTAGTGCGGTGATGTCTAGAAGTCTCACCTCTAATCACTTCTATTTAAATCTTTATTAGGTCACAAGTGAGCCAAGTTCAGAGGTTTTTAAACTGTCGTCCCCAATGGGCATTCACCTATGTGACCACAAATCCAAATCAAGGCACAAAGCCCACAGGAATGGAACCATGTATCTGCTCATGTTCTTTGCAGGTGGTGAGTAATGTTCCTTTGAACACTAAACAGTTACATCAGTGACTGTACTTCTACCCAAGGACAGTCACATTCTTTTCATGGAAGGGAGATCATCTCTACCATCATTTCATGATTTGTGCTTCTTGACATAGCCCTTAGAGTGTCCCTTACAATTCTGCAAGTTACTCCTGCAAGTAAGCCTCCCATCTTCCTCCTGCCACTCACTAAGCCAGCAACTCCTTGTCCTGGACTGTCCTGTTCCCAGGATTGCTGGGGCTCACAAAACAAGGACCATATTTAATTCCAGGAGTGCAAGCTGTTAGGCACAAATTACAGCTCTTTGCTCAGAAGCCCGAAATTAAACAGGTAGCAGCTCTGCAGCCAGCATCAACATACACTTAAAAAGCTGTCTGTTTGCCTGCATGGATGCCCAGCTGTAGCTAAAACCAATTCCTCACCTTTAGTAAGAATCATTTTCTCTCACAATTAAAAGTAAAGACACACTTGCTTCTAAAAGGTCACATAACCACATTAGAATTCTGTGCAAATACATTTTCTAAAGGGCCACTGCCATCCATAAAGCTTCCTACATCCACACTGAAACATTAAGAGGCAGTAAAAAAGGGTGCTCTAGTTTCCCTTGCCATGGGTTATGATCTGCTTTCATTATGCACAAGTCTTCAAGTCCTCCCAGTTACACAGGGGCAATCAAAGAATAATAAATTCATGCTCTTCCCTATTCCTTAATTAGAAAATTATGGATATTGTGATCATATTGATGAAAAACAATGTATATATAAAGAACATGTAAAAACATATGGCAGCACAGAATACTGCAAATATCTCTACACATACAGAACAGGGTTGCTTAGTTTTAAAGAAGGTAGAAGTTGCAGTCATACGTATTTCTGGTTTAAAAAGCTTATTAAAACTACAGCACTTTCTTCCAAGTTGTTGGGATTGTGCTCTTTGAAGATTTTTATAACCCTCCAAAGCAGACATATTTAATTTCCAAGTATTCATCAATGCCATATTTTGAACCTTCTCGCCCTAAGCCTGACTCTTTTACCCCACCAAAAGGACTCTCCACTGCAGAGATTATGCCTTCATTAACACCAACCATTCCAACTTCCAGCTGTTCTGCAACTCTCCAGATCTGAGCTGGATCTCGGGAGTAGAAATATCCTGCCATACAGACATAGAGATACAGGAATGAAAATTAAAATCAGGAAGAAAAATCGCAGAAGATCCTAAAAAAAGAAGACTTGTCAACACTGAAAATCACTACCCTGTAAAACTACAGCTCCTAAAACCACAGAAATACATTTATCTGACAAAGAGGCATACCTGCTAAACCCACGTTAGCTGCATTTGCTATAGCAATAGCTTCTTCTTCGGTCTCAAATCTGTCAATGTCAAGAAAAAAAGTACAAATGAGGCCTGGAATTCAGTCTTGGTGACTGACAAGAAGCAGCCTTATCAGAGATAAAAAAGATTTGTTTTTTTCCCCAGAAGTGTATTTTAACAATTAATTTAATTTTCACTTTGAAACAACAGATGTGTTTCTACCACTTCATTTTAACTGCAGGTAAATAGTTAAGAGTTCCTTTATGCTAGATACTGGTAGCTAAAACATTTACTTCACATGCTTTAGCCCACCACTTTCTCCAACTACACAAGCACTCTTAACTATGAGAGATAACCATATGTTCTTCCATCACATCCAATTGCTCTGGACAGGGGCAGGGAAGGTTTCAAGGAGAATAGAGAGCTTTAAGTCATTCTCCATCAGCAAAATTTAGGACTAGCAAATCACATGACAAACTGCAAAGTCCCACCTCCTACTTCATACCACAAATCATGAAGCTGATGAAGGTTTTGCTGCTATCTACTCTTGCTTAACTGCTGATACAATATAAAAGAAGGTAATTTTCAAGAAGTTGCAGAGATGCTAAAATGTGGTCAAAAGAGAGAAGCAAATGAACCACATCTCCAAAGTAAGTTTTCACATGTGTGCCCCAGTCTTATTACCAGAGTTGTGTGATCACACAAAAATATCTTTTGGCAAACTCTCATTCAGATCTTACTTATTCAAAATAATAACTCATTTTTTTAATTGCTGTTTTTAATCTGGGAAAGAAATAAACCTTACTTGATAACTGGTGCTAACGGGCCAAATGTCTCCTCTTGGGTACAGAGCATTTTTGTTGTAACGTTACTGAGTAATGTTGGCTCAAAGAAATTCTTGCCCAAGCTGTGTCGTTTCCCTCCAGTCACAATAGATGCTCCTTGAGAAACTGCATCACTAACATGTCTCTCCACCTCAGGTATGCAAAACAAAAATCTCAGAGTCAGCATTTAGGAATGAACAATAGTATATTTTCTTCTAAAGAAATAATCCTCTCCAGAATTAAATAGAAGATTTTTTTTAAGAGAGTTTTATACTTTGCAGAAGACCATTTGCAGTATTATTTAAAATTTCTTTTGATTTTTTTGTTAGTCTGACATAATTTCAGGGGGATAAATTATGAGTATGGCCCCAGTCTCACAGAAATGAAAGATTCAGCTTTTCTACTGAAATGATTACATGTAACATAAGAAAAAGGACTAAGAAGTACAGCTGATACCAGTGATCAAACACTATGAAAACAGAAGTACATGACTTATTTAAAGAGAAACATACAAGTTTCAAGATGGTACCAGCAAAAACATTTTCCAACTCCTACATCTGTAATTCATCCAAAGACAAGAAAGTAAGGAGAAAACTAAAGTAGCACTCTCCACCTAGAATACAGTCCTTTGAAATTACAGAAAAGCAGGTAAATGACTGTATACAGTGCTTGCTTATTTGTATATATAGATGTATATGATACACACAAACACACTATACTTTTGGGATGCATGAATGGAAAAAAGCAATATATCCATTGTTTCTCAAATAACTCTGAATATTTTCATATTCTATTATTTTATAATCAGAAAGAAAGAAACTGGAAGCATTAAAGTATAATATAACTCAGCCTTAATATCTTATAAAGCACGAATTTAATAATCTTTAACCTCAGGGAGGGTGAAATATTATAGAAAATGTGACTTACTGCAAGTAAAACAAAAATTCTTGGAGTCACAAGTCATCTAAACCAGAAGCCTCAAATCATGCATTTAAGATTTTAAGTGATTACAACATCCAGAGCTCTGATATTTTTAACCTCAATGCATTCTTCTGCTTAGCTTTTGCCAAACAGAGGCACCATGCTTCAAAATCAAGTTGTCATTCACAGTGCTTCACAGCTGCAGGATCATCACACGACTCTCCCAGTGTACCCAATTTCAGTAAGTGTTCTTGAGAACAGCTAGGAAGTAAGCAGGAGGAATCAGATTCTCCTAAAGGAGGAATCTTTTTCTCTTAATGGAAATAGGGTAAGGATACATTAGCTGACCAAATCTGTTTGTCTACATGCATACATGGACTTGAGAGCACAAAATACACTTCAAGCCACACTGCTAATACAAAAAAAAAGTATGACAAAGAGAAATACAAATCTAAAATTACTTTATGAATCATAAAAAGGAAATTAACATGTCAAAAAAACTTCTTATTTGTACCTTCTCCACTGCTTTCTCATTGATTAGTGGCCCTTGGGTGGTTTTGGCATCAAATCCACTTCCAACGTGTAGTTCTTTCTCTATAGCTTTAGCAAACTTCTCCACAAATTTGTCATGGATTCCCTTTTGCACCAGGAAACGGTTTGTACAAACACAGGTCTGAAAACAAACATGAAAAAGAAAAACAAACAGTAGTTATATTGTATTTATCTATGAATTCATTATGGCCTTCATGCCACAGTATCAGTTCACTACAGTGATCAACAAGCTGTCAGCATGTGTGTGAAATATGCCACATTGCTAAAAGTTGCTTACACTAGGAATAGGTTTTGTGAGTTTTGTGGACTCTGATATATGGATCAACCAACATCCAGAAGCTGCAAGAGCTGAGACTGCAGAATGCTGGACTGAGCAGCAAAACCTCAAATCACACTTGGTGGTGTGGTGTCTTTTTTCTAACTCTTTCATTAACTGAATTTGTGTTTGCTTTCTTCCTGGAATTTGTTTTTCAGTGCTTTCGGTGGCTTACTTATTACTGCATCCTACTTTGATTGCTACAGTCTCTCAAAAGTAACAGCTACTTTGTCTTTCTATGCAGCCACAGAGATAGATGCCTTTTATGTTAGATCTTGTTCAATCTGTCTCTGATCATTTGGTGGTCCTTGTCAACATTCCATTCTATTTTGTTTCCTTTCCTCCTTCCCAAGATTAGTCTTTTGTTTTCTTTTTGGATTATTCAAGCAACATTTTCCAAAAAAATCACCTCACAAAACCATACTGCTTCTCCAAAGTAGTATTTCGTCAAATTTATGTTCTCCTAAGGCTCAGCTAACTGTTATGGAAAGTGATGCTCTTAAAATTTTTTGACTTCTAAGTACAATACATTTGAAGCAATATACATTGAATCCTGTCTATCACTTTTTTTTTTTTTTAAGCTACTCACTGTGCAAAAATCTAGCCATGAATTTCAATCCCCTTGACTCCTGCTGGGTGCTACCAGAATGGAAGACTTGAATTGAACTCATAATCTTACAGACAGAAACATTTATTTTAAGAACTGAAACAATTATTTTAAGAAATGGCTAGGCACATGTTATAAAATATAATCCTAAGATTATATATATTATATATTATATATATATAGTATATATATATGTCTTTTCACAGTTCTAGCTCTCTAATGAATTTAATGCTAACAAAGCATATGACAAAATGCCTTACCACTTCTCAGACTCTTGTGAGGAGTCCTAGTGAACACCTTCCAAGTGATATTACTGACTGCCATGTATGCTGTAAAGGTACATGGGATTTTACAGTCTTGTTACTCAGATTTGCTGATAACTGGCTTGAGTGCTCACTCCAGCATCGTTCTCTTCACAATGAAGTGTTCTATGTTTTCCTTTTACATAAAATAACTTATTTACACCTTGAATTATATGTACAACTCTTTGCTTTCCAGAAACAAGGACAAAAAGGTTACTCTTACCTGTCCTGAATTTCTATACTTAGAAGCAAGGGCTCCTGCAACAGCACGATCCACATCTGCACTGTCAAATGCTATAAAAGGAGCATGTCCTCCAAGCTCCATGGAAACTCGCTTCACGGTGCCAGCTGCATGTTTCAGCAATATCTGTAGGCAACAAAGGAGACACAGAAATCTGTACCTCTACCACATGTGAACAGTGGAACCACATATGGAAGGCAGTGAGAAACTAACTCTGGCAGGGAATTGATCTGCCTCTTCTCTATAATGCTAGATGGCCTGTTTTCTCTCAACAGAAAATAAAGAAGCTTTTCCATCAATTTCAGTTCAGGTCAGGCTTTTATACGCTAATACTGTCATTTGTTTGCTTGTTCTTTCCTCTTCTGGTAATAAAAATCTTGACAACTCTTACAAAAATTTTCCAAGATCAGACAGAATTTAGGATAAAGATTTCCCTTGACCTTCTCTTCATTCTGCATACAGCCATCCCATGGAATTCTATCATCTTCTAGCTACACTCTGCAGTTTTATTGATTAGACATGGTGACAAGATTGCTTATTGACTAAGGAGATATTCAAGGGCCTCATTTCTCTAATACTTTCTCTCAGCTGCAGAAACTATTACTGAATAGTACCTTGAAAACTCAATTTCAGTGTTTTTCTTAGTATGTAATCACATACTAACAAAAGCAAGCTGTTCATGCTATAATTTAACAAAGGGCAGGTATCCAGATGTTGCACACAAGCATCTTTCTGTGAAGTACTGATACTAAATAAGCTGTATCTCAACAAGTGCACTATTGTTTGGACAATCAGGAGCCAGAAAAGAAGATGATTGTGTAAAGGTACACACTCTACCCCTACCTTTCCAGTATAACCACAGTAATAGTCTTCAAGGATATTCTGTGCACTTATGTACCTTTCCTGTTGCAGTAGAGCCAGTAAAAGATATTTTGGATACCAATGGATCAGTGCACAGAACTTCCCCTACAGCTGGTGTCTGTTGTCTGGAACAAGGAACAACATTATAAACTCCTGCGGGAATTCCAGCCTGGTTTGCAAGCTGCAACAGAAGAAACATAGAATTTTTGTATGAGGAATAGTCACTTAATGTTTATTGTTTTGAAGAATCCAGTCTGTAAGTCCATGCAAGCTGAAAGTGCACAGCATAACTACTAACAGATGCCACAGAGCCAAGAGAGCAGCTCTGCTCCACTTTAAGCTAGCTGTTATAAAGATATTTTGTGTAGGTAATTGATCAAGCCCTCTTTGAGGCTCTAGACCATATTAGAGACAACTTTTTAAGATTCTTACTGAACTGAAAGTTCTGGATCAAATCATCCAGTTTCCCCTTTCTTCATGTATGAAGCTGGCCAGAATTATCTTTCAAGTCCACCTGACTCTCCATTTACAGCTTCAGTCCAGTGCTAAAGTAAATCTTAGCATAAAAGCTCACCTCCCCAAGAGCTAATGCTGATAAAGGTGTATCCTCTGCAGGTTTCACTACCACTGTACAGCCAGCTGCCAGAGCTGCACCAACCTTCCGGGTAATCATAGCACTCGGGAAATTCCACTAGGATCAGAAAAAAAGGTACAATCAAGCCTGGGAAATTTCGGAATCTTGCCTCCTGTTTTTGCAGAAATAGCTGACATGTTCTGCAATTACGTGAAAACCTAATCAGACCTGGATAATGTGCTTTGTCCTAAGTGAACATTACAAAGAAGCACTGCCAGTCCAGGAAGAAGCAAGGACAAGGAAGACATAAAACTTCACAGGGGCGTTTGCCAGGGCTGGAGGAACCATAAGGCCACAGCCCCATGCTGTGGACTTAGCCAGAAACCTTCAAATGATTTGAAAAGTTCAGCTAATGCTTACTGGGGTTATAATGGCTGCCACTCCTACTGGCTGCTTCAGCACCAGGATTCTTCTGTCTTTTCCAGATGCTGGAATGACATCACCATAAACCCGGCGAGCTTCCTCTGCAAACCACTCCAGAAAAGAGGCAGAATACAGGATTTCACCTTGTGCTTCTTTCAGAGGCTTCCCCTTTGATTAAATCAGATTGAAGAAACACTATAAGCAGCAGCCTCAAGCAATAAAAACAAATTCAAGTAATTTCACAGTTTCTGTTCTTTTCAGAGTATTTTATAAAACCCTATAATGTACACTGTTATGTCCAAAAAGGATTGTATGATTATGGCAGCAAGAGTTGTACACCATCATTGCAGAGTCAACACTTTGTATGTTGTGCCTGGATTCATACCTGCCCAAGACAAGCAGCTGGAATAGCAAAGGTAGCATATGTTTATTTACAAACTCTGCAGTTAGCTGGCATTACTATTCTGAAGATGCAAATCACAGCTAAACAGTTATAAACTTAGGCTAGGGACATTTGTTTTGGGCAGTATTACCCTGGACTCCCTCCAGGTCTGATCTTGTGGACTGGATGACCATTAGCAGCTGGAAGACTACAGAGGTGTTGCTTAATTATTTTTCAGCATGGTTTTATCCAGTAGGATATCAATGTCTGAGCTCCCAGACTGCTCTGTGATGCAAAGCAACAACATACTGAGTGAACCCAATTTGGAGACTTGCTTTAATAGTACTGCAATTTTTTCTGAGTTAATGAAACTGATAAAACACAGATTTCTGCCATGAAGCCTATGGTTTAGGTTGATGTATGCTTTTGCACAACGTGGGTAGGGGTGGGAGGGGCTGTCCTGTGCACAGAGTTGGACTCAGTGATCCTCCTGGGTTCCTTCCACCTCAGGATATTCTATGATTTGCACTGGATTGTTAGGTACTACTGTCATCAAAATAATGCCCTGTGTGTATGTCAGAAAGAGAAATAACGTTATCCATCGACCTAACCAAGCAATGTGAATGAACAACGTATCTGGCGCATTTAACTTTTTTAAGTAACAAAAACGATACGGTGGCTAACTGGTGAAATGCATACAGGGTGTTCTGATGGCTGTCAGTTTTATTTTGTTTCCGTATTAGCATCCCTGTGACACGTTTCCGAACAAGCTGAATGCTAGCACAGGGCAGTACCCATACTCACGGGGGTAGCCGGCACCGCGCCGCTCCCCGGCAGAGGCAGGCCCTGCCGCCGTACTCACGTTCTCGGCTGTTATGATCCTCGCCAGCTCGTCCTTATTCTCCAGCATCAGTTCGTACCATCTCCGGAGGCGCACGCTCCTCTCCTGAGAAGAGAGAAGGCTGCCGCGCCCGCCGTCCCGAGGGAGAGCGCGGCGCTGTGGACGAGCTTCGCCGAGGGAGAAGCGAAGCCGCGGAAGATCCCTGGGGCGGACACACAGCACGCCGCCGGAACGGGCAGCCCTCGCCAGACCGGACCTCCCCGCCCCGGCCGCCTCCCGCTCCAGACGGCGCTAGTAGCAGCGCCTCGTCCGGGATCCCCTCGCCGCCCAGGCGGGCGCCATCTTCCGCGGCCGCTCACCTTGGCGGGGAGGCGGGCCCAGGCGGCGCCGGCCTCGTGCGCGGCCCGCACAGCTTCCCGCGCCTCGGCCACCCCGCAGTCAGCCACTCGGCCCAGCTCCTCGCCGCTGGCCGGGTCCTGCACGGGGAAAGTGGCGGGCGTCTCCACCCAGCGGCCACCCACCAGGCCGCCCCAGCGCACCAGGGCGGCGGGCAGCGCTACGCTACCGCGTCGTGCCGCTGCCAGACCCGGAGGCGCAGAGGGTAGGAGGAGGCGGCGGCGGGCAGCGGCAGCGCGCCAAGGCAGGAGGCTCGCCATGACCGCGTACCGGCGACAGGCGGTGGAGCCCGAGCCGTGCTCGCCCGTACCGCCCCGGAGGAGGAGCTGCGAAGGGGCCGGACCAGAAGCGGCCTCTCTCCGGGGCACGGTTGCGAACGGGAGGGCGGGTCGGCATTGGCTGTTGTTCTTTAGTTGCAGAAGTGAGGCTGTATTTGTGTGTGTGATGTCTGCTTCGCGCAGCTCCGTTTCTGCAGCGTCATCGAGATCTCCCTCCCTCCCTCCAGAGGGAGAGGAAGGAGTTGTGCTTGGTGGTTTGACTCCAGGGAGCACCGGCCTGCGCGATGCTGTGGTCACACTGGGCCAGTGGTCCTCGCTTCCAGCCGCCTTGCTGCGGCTGCGGTCGGTCTCTGGCAGAAGGCTATGCGAAGCCTCTGCTCGGTGCTACCTTTTCACTAGGGTCCGGCACGGCCGTGCAAGCCTTGCTCACAGGCTGGGCAGTGCCGCGGCATAGCTAGGTTTGCGTGGAGGATGGCTGGGAGTGACAGTGTGCCCAGACTCTGCAGTCAGTATGTGTGTATGCAGTATGTATGGCAGGCGTACTCATGATTTCAACCTGCATGGCAATTGGGCTTTCAATCTGGATCGTAAGACCCAAACGTATGTGTGCAATGTCCTGTCAGCTCACCAAAGCTTGTGAATTTGTATTGCTTGCAACTCAGGAGCTGGTGTGTTTCTACTAATACTACTTTAGCAATTGGCTTTACTTTTCTCTGAAATCTGGTATAGCTGTTCTAAGACAAGTGCATCATGAGTTGAACAAACTGTGTGAGGATGCCATGCTTCTGTATATTAATAAAAACTTCACTGCTGCTGTGCAGTGATGGTAGTTACACTGCCCCAACCCCAGAGATATTGCAGAATTCAATAGGGGAGAACACCTGTATGTTATTTCTTTTTTTATAAATTTCTTTATTTGAGGTAAAGAAAAGCTTTGTATGAAATAGCCTTTCAAATACAGCAGTCGTTTACTTGCTGTGTCAGCAATATGTCTGAAAGAAAAAGCATGCTCCGTAACCTACATTTCAAAGGTCACAGTGGTACTGCTCCAGGCTTTTGAAAACCACAGTTCAGACAGCATCATGGCTGGTTTGAAGAGCTGGTCTGTTTTACTGCTTATACTCTACCATTTCTGTCACCGATGTATCCCAAGTGGAATTTCAACCCATGTTGAAATAGGTAAGATATGCTCAGAAGGAATTTTTGTGTCTTTTGAGTTGCTTGGGGAAAGAAGTAAATTCAGATATGGCTGGAAAGCAAAGGGAGGAAATAATCTTAAAGTAACAGTTAAAGCAGTAAGCATTCTAGATCATTTAAAAAAATTAATAACACATAGGATAGATGTGTGGTTTGGAGTTTGAAGCTTTGCTGGTTTTTATAAGCAAAATGCTTGAATTTATTTGACTGCGTATTTTTTTTTTCTTCTAAAACACAGGCATTATGTAACTGGAATGTTTGTGTCTGAGTCTTAGACAGGGTTTGGTTTGGAGAAGGAAGAGGAATACACAATTTGTGGGATTGTTATATTTAAACTAGAGAATAACAGATCCTATTTGTGGTAGCTCTGTTTTCAAATCCATGTATTAATTTTGCCATGCCTTCCTAAAATAGACAAAATACTGCAATGAAAATTTTGTTATATGTCTCTTTCAGGTGGGTAGCTATCTGTAGCCTGAACAGCCTAGATTTGTAGAGAGTGAAGGAGAGAACTGAGTGAACATCGAAGTGGGGAATTCTTTCTCATTTGATTTTCTTGTTTGCATGTAGTATTTTTAAAAAATGGTTTCTACTGTAGTTCTTGCAAAAACACTCCTGAGTAGTGTGAGGTTATCCTGAAATGTTTACTCATTTGCTCTGTTTCTGATTCTAAATCAGTTGCTTGGACAGACAGTAAAACATAGAATGTTGTCTCTATTCAAGTAACTTTCTTAGACTTTATGTACTGAATACATGCAACTTTGAACAAATTAAAAGCTGAGATTACTCAGGGCATTCATTTGAGACTGTATGTTCCCTTACTGAGTGTTTTACCCTTGGTTAGCATCCTGTAACCATTCACTTTTCCTAATGGTATGTCAAGAAACCCATAGCAGTCAGTGGAAGTCACACTGCTTGAGGTTAGACAAGAATATACATCTTTGCAAGCTCAGGGCTCCAAAAAACTACTGAGTATGAGCTTCTGAAAACTATAAATAACAGATTTGGCAGAATAGAGTATATTTGCAAGAAATGTACAAAGTGAAACACTAGCTTAGGAATCTGTCCCAAAGCAGTAGGTTTTTTTCTAATCAAGGAAGCATAGTGCAGAAAACATGCATTTATATAGTTTAAAGGACTTAGTTGGCTGTGGAGTACTGTGTACACTGAACTCTTGGCTTGTAGTTTACAACAGATTTTATCCATTTGTCTGGAAATGACATTAAACTGGGATCAGCTCTGATGCTGCTAAAATCAGTGGGGGTTTTTATGTGCAAATAAAAGTCCATAATAATAAGACACTGAAAGTTATTGCCAAATCCAAATACTGATTTTTCCTATTCCAGGAAAAACACACAACAAACTGTGGAAAGGAACTCCTCTGACTCAAAATCAGCACCAAAGTCTATCCTGGACAGATTTGTGAAACTTGTAAAACAGTGAAAAGCTCTGCCTGTTCAAAATGTTGATCATGTCCAGTGTGCTCAGCAGAGCTGTGCTGTGTCATACTTGCCAGGGCTTCTTGCCAGAGACAGGTCCAAGTGGGGAGGCTCTTCCCCCTGTCAGGGGCTCCTGTTAGACCAAAAGGTCTCTGTGAAACTATGGGGATCCATCACAAAATTCACTGTAAAGGTGAACTTGTAGGAGCTGGACCCACATGAGTAATGCAGGAAGTCTGAGGGGGATATGAGACAGAAAAAGCAAACTGCTAAAATGAGGCTTTTTCTGCACTGGAAAGAAATATGAGTGTTGAAATGGCTGAGCCTTAAAATGGTAGAGTTTCTTTAAAATTGTTTTAAAGTTATGCCTGTTTTAGTGCAAGATTGGTCCTTTAGGTATCTTAACATATTTTTGTAGGAAAACTTAGTGTGGGAAGGCAAGACAATAACCCATGCATTCAGTTTCAACCAAATAATTTTAGATGCAATGTTGGGGTATTTTTAGAGTAGTGTTAGCAGATTATCACTGGGATCTAACAATAATTAGAAGGAGACTTCATTAAGGAAATATTGTATCAGTTTATTTTATTCTCTTGCTATGCTTGCTCAGTAAGTATTTCAGTGGTAAAAATGTATGCCTGTTCAGTGAATAAGTGTTATTATTTACCTTGCTGACTTTAGATTTTTGTTTGTTTTCATACATGTTAAAAATTAATCAAACTGTTAAACATTTACATTGATTCCTTGGGTACCTTTTTCAATGGTAGGGGCAACAGTGAAACTTAAATACAGTTCAGATGGGTCCTTTATAGCTAGAATGTTATCATCTGTACTGTGTGCTGGGTTCATGATGTCAGTTCACTGTTGTTCACTGCTCTGAACATGAGAGTTCCCTTTCCCTGAAATTTTGGCTTTGTTGAAAGCAACTGATGAGACCTCAGTGCCCAGATAACGCCACAGAAACAGCATTTCCCTATTATCTCCCTAGGTGAGGAAACACAACCTCTTGTAAATGCAGAATATTTTGAGAAATCATGTTTGGTGCCCCTGTGCCACTTGGCTTAGCTAAGACAATGTAGTGTATTCTGGTTTTGATAATGCTTCTAATGAAACACAGGCCTGGTCACAGTGCCTATAAACCAATATTTCAATATGTTGTTTTTCAGCACATAGAGCTCTGGAATTTTTCATTAAGCGTGAAGGGAGTGTTAATTATAGACAGGTAGGAAGCATATTATTGCTTTATTGTGTACACCTTTTTTCTGAATACTTTTCTGTCTGTCTTCTTGCCTGTATTTATTGTTTATTCTCAGCAATATATAAGTATTGCACCTAGACTTAATTTTTACCTTTTATTGTTGAAAATATTTGAGTCCTTCTGAACATTGTTACAAATATATAGCAATTATAATATACTGTGTGTGTTTTCTCACTTGTTTTCCTATCTTCCTAAGTCATACCCTTTGTGAGTAGTTGTATTAGGAGACTCAGTAGAGGACTTGTGGAAAGGAGATTTAATAAACATAAGGATAGCAAAATGACAGTTTTTTAATTTAGTCCACCACATATATTATTTAACCAATTTCTGATTGGTGCAAATAGCTTTTTCTTTCTTGGGCTGTATCCAGCAGAGCACTGTAAGCATGTGGACAGTTTTCAGATAAAACAGATAAAACACAAATGTTTTGTGTATGAAACATTTTAAATGTCTTTTAGGACAATCTAGAGAAGACCATTTTGTATAACTTGATCTTTCAGAATCATAGAATGATTGTAGAATCATTTTGGTTGGAAGAGATCATTAAGATCATCAAGTCCAACTGTTAACCCAACACAACTTTTATCAAAGGAGGAGATCACTCAAGGGAAGTATTAACATTGTCTGCTGTAGTCAGCTATACTGTGTTTCAGAGGACAGATGTTAACAGCCCAGGCTTCATTCTAGTGCAAGAAGGTGTCACCTTCAGGAGGTGACTTCACCAGCACCTAAATTAGATCATACAAATTTGGAAGTATCACTTAAATGGCCTCTCAAATTACAGTGTATATTAATTAATTTAGTTTTGCTTACAAGGATTTGAGCAGGGAGGGGAGGGGGAATATTAGGGGCTGATGGTGACATTGAAATAACATATTTTACCAAGATAATACTGTATCTTGCTGAATATTTAAATTTTATCTTTGATATTGGCAGTAAACAATGTTTTCATGCTGTAGAATAGCATAATGATTCCTTTTTTCCTCCTATCCTTTTCCCAGTTATTACTAAACCACCAAGATGCATTTCAGGCTGGGAGCATTTATCCTGATGCCTTTTATCCAGCAATCTGCAAAAGTGGTAAGAAAGCTTTATAAATCCAATATAACAACTGTATTTTCATGTGAAAATCCTATAGAATTTAGTAGGATTGAAAGCAGATATGTTCTAGGAAATGAAGTATGGCCAAAAATACCTTCCTGCAAAACCATCCACCATTTTTGTTAGTATTTTGAGCCTTTTTTTTAGAACTTTTTAAGAAAATAATAAATTTGAAAATATTTTTAGAAGGTAGCTTTTGAGTAAATTTAACTATTTCATTTGTGGGGCAATTTGATAGAAGGATGTTGACTGACTAAATTAGATCAGTTTACCAAGTACTGTCTTAGGGAGAAACTGAGAGGACATGGACACAATGATTTCTTTTTTAAGTCTGAGGGAAAGCCTACAGCTAATTTCTGGGTTAGATTTATTAGTTTCTGTCAGATCAGACCTGAAGATGAATATAAAAAACTCCACAAAACCAAAATAGGCAATGTCACTGTTAGATTCTACATGATCTGAGAGTAATAACTGATACTTCAAAGGAAAACCTGATTTTTCCTGCTTTCCTCTGCCTCTCTTCTGCTCCTACACTGACTGTATCTGGGCAAGTTTGCTATTCTGTTGGAAGTCATGATGATGATGATCTGGCCCTCCTCTGCCCTCTGGAAATTGATACCTGTCCCAGAGCATGGTACTTTGGTTTGGCTCCCATGCCCATCAGCTTTTCTGCCATACAGTTTGATGCATTCATTTAGTCAACAGCTTCTCTGTCAGCTCTCTTTATCCTCTCCACTTGGGATGCAGTTTTTCATTGTGCTGTGACTAGTCACAGGCACAGAAAAAGGGAGCAGGCACAAAATTTTCAGATCCTTCAAACCAAAAATCATAGAAGGCAAATCTGCTATCTCCTTTGATAGTATGAATCTTATAAAAATATGACTCATTTGGCTCTTCTCATAAAAGTGGATTGCAAAATGTATCATCTGTACCATATGAAATAGAGCAAAAGTCTGTGGTTTTTTTATTGCAGAAAACTTTTTCTTCCTCTCTGCCCCCCACAATAAATCAAATATTGATATGATTTTATTGCAATAGGAATATTCCATGATGTGTCTGAAGACACTCACTGGTCACCATTTCTCAATGCAAGTATTCACTACATCAGAAGGAATTATCCTCAGCCTTGGGAAGACGTAAGAAAATTTCCTGAACTTTTGACTTAGTTCTGCTAAATTTTGAATTATAAGAATTTCTCACCTATATACTTGTATAATAAAATGCTCACCTCTTCTTAAAGACAGGAATAAAATGAATGACATTACTATGAGTGAATTGTTATTGTATAGGCTACAGAGAAGCTGGTGGCTTTCCTGTTTGGAATTGCCTCACATATGGTGGCAGATGTTGGCTGGCATAGCCTGGGCATTGACCAAGGATTTCTAAAGGCCATGGGAGAAGTAAGCCTGTATTATTTTATTTGTTGCTATAAGTAGATATATTGGAATTCATAGCTTGGCTTTAGACTCTGGTGGGAAGGGAAGAGAAAAGCTGGAGCCCTGTTTCAGGAAGATTTTCAGAGAGATGTAATGTCACAGACTCCAGAAGTACAAAGTTAAGTTTGGAACCTGTAAACTTCAGGGCTGCTTGGACAATTTTTTTTCTGCTCATATGCTTGTATGGAAGGGTGAGTAAAATAAATTGTTTAAATCTCTTGTTTTTCTCTTTCTCCAGATTGATTTTCATGGTTCATACTCAGAAGCTCACAATGTTGGTGATTTTGGTAATGTTTCTGTTTACTGATTGTAGATCCTTCTATTGGAATAACTAGTCCCCTTCAAAACCACAGTGGGTGATTCTGGCTCTTATCCTGTGCAATGCAGGAGTCAAGAATTGAGTCTTATGAACTCTATTCTCACTCTCCCCCTTAGCCTGCAAAGCCCTGGCATACCTGTCCTCATGCTTCATGTTTCAGGAGATGTGATGGGGCATATGGACTCAAAACACAGGCTGAAGCATGTTGAAGTTTAAATATAGTTACTACTGTGATTTTAAATTTTAAGTTGTTCTTATTCTCTGGAAATATAAAATATGCAGCATACTTTCAGGTGAACCATTTATATATATTCTAAATATATAGCTGGAGGATCTACCATATAAACACAGATAGAATAACTACAACTAGCTTCATCTGTGCTGTTAACCATGATAGATACTTAGCAGGCTTGGTTTGTTGGGTTTTGTGGTATTTTTTCATTCGTACATCCACAGGAGGAGATGTACTGAGTCAGTTTGAGCTGGACTTCAGTTATCTGGCATCAAGTTGGTAAGATAATGAGGTTACCTTCTTTAATAATTGTTTCTGCTTACTCTGTATACTCCCTGTGTTTTTTATCAAAATGCTGTCCTTCATCTTTCTTTCAAAAGAAATTCATGCAGCTATTGGAATTGTTCTGAGTTTGGTATTCCTTATTCCTTATTCCATATTTACTGTTCCCTGACATGAAAAACTGGAAAGAATGAAGGAAAAAGAACTTTACATATAGGAACACAGCAAGAAAAATGAAATTATTTATCTCTGAAGGGAATTAAAAGCAATTATATTAAATAATCAGTGAAAAAGGTTCACTGCAATGTCCTACCTATTAGTTAAATAACTCAGTTAAATAAATCTTGGTTAGATTTCCATTTAAAATTTTAGAAGTTGAGGATGTTTATGGTTATAAATGCTGTGAAATTCAGAATTTAAAAGCATAAAAAGAAGCAGCAGGTTTAGATGTACACAATGTTTTTTCTCAGTTTTTAACTGAAAAATTCACATGCCTTTTTTCTGCATATAAAGTAGGTCATTGGAGTTGTTTTTTTTTAAGAAGGATGTAGTTAATCTAGGTGTAGAAGGCACAGTTCATTAATAATACTCTGACACAGAGATGGGAAATATCTATTTGGCTAGGAGTAGATTTGATACATTCGAGAGTTGGAAGACATCCTCCAAGATAATGGGATCACCAAGCCAGGCAACAAGCCAGGCAACTGATGTGGAGAGCTGGGCAGAAAAAAACCCCCATGAAATTCAACAAGGGCAAGTGTAGGGTGGTGCACCTAGGGAGGAATAACCCCATGTACCAGTACAGGTTAGGGGCTGATCTGCTGGAAAGTAGCTCAGTGGGAAAAGCTCTGGGTGTCTGGGTGGACAGCAGGATGACCATGAGCCAGCAATGTGCTCTTGTGGCCAAAAAGGCTAATGGCATCCTAGGGTGCATCAAGAAAAGTGATCATCCCCCTCTACTCTGCCCTGGTGAAGCCACATCTGGAGTATTGTGTTGAGTTCTGGTCTCCCCTGTTCAAGAGAGGTAGGGAACTTCTGGAGAGGCTGCAGAGAAGGGCCACTAAAATGATTAGGGGACTTCAACACCTCTCTCCTGCAGAGAGGCTGGGCCTGTTTAGAAGGCTAAGGGGGTATCTTATCAATACTTATAAATATTTAAAGGATGGGTGCCAGGGGGATGGACCAGTCTTTTTACTGTAGTACCTAGTGACAGGACTAGAGGCAATAGGAAAAAATTCTAGAATACAGGAAATTCCATTTTAATATGAGGAGGAAATTTTTTACTTTGAGGGTGGTGGAGTGCTGGAACAGGCTGCCCAGGGAGGTGGTGGAGTCTCCATCTTTTGAGATATTCAAAATCTGACCAAACACCATCCTGTGCAACCTGCTTTAGGTTATCCTGCTCTTGCAGGGGGGTTGGACTAGATGATCTCCAGAGGCACCTTCCAACCCCTAAAATTCTGAGATTCTGTGGAAAGTGTAGAAACTCTACCAGCAGCAGGCATAGGGAAATAGTTCTACAGGTTTCAGACTTTAAACCTAAACAAGAGGAGAGTGTTCTTCAAAGAGTAACTGCACCTGCAATCCTGGTCTTTTTGGCATTTATAAACCTTCATGACCTTCTATAGTCTTTTGAAATTTAGAATATTTTAAAGCAGGTTGTTATTACAGAAACTTTAATATTTTATCAAGTGATGTGGAAAATCTCTTGTGATAATATCTTCATGTTGTTTTTAGGTATGTACCTGTCAAAGACCTAGCAGCTATCTATAAGGAATTTTATGGAAGAGAGATCATAACTGAAAGCACAATTACTGACTGTGCTTACCTGCTGTTTCTTGAACTGTAAGTTGAGTAGCTTTTTCTGGGATTTTGTAAGCAAAACATACATAACAAAATTATTATAATCCTATTGGAAACACCTTATGCACTGAGGCCAGGAATATAGACTCTCTACTAGAGCCTCAAAGTTATAAAACACCTGACTTTTTTTTTAATGTCTAGTATGTCTAGAAATTTGGGCTTCTTAATGACTGTTAAATTCATTATTACACCACAGATTCAGTGTTTTAACTATTTAACACATTTCTGCATTTAACATGTTTATGCCTATTTATTTGAGAGCAGCTGTGTCATCAAGTATCAGTGCATTGTGGCATGTTAACACATGCTACATACAATTTTCATGTACTGAAGGAGTAGTATACATACTAAAATAGATGGTTTGCCTACCTTTCAAGTCCAAGAACAATTCAAAAGAGACTTTTGATATCTGGCAATATCTGCTTTTGAATATCCTAAAGAGCCTAGCTGTATCCTTTATTTCAGTAAATTACCAATAGTCACACTGTGAATCCATCCAAGTTAAGGGCAGCACTAAAGTTGATACCATTACTTCTCATGTTATAGCTTTAAAAATACATATTAGTAACCAATATGGAAATGTAATGACTTGTATAGTATTTACCATGCAGAAGCCTTGAAAAGAGCTCTTTAAGTATTGATAAATGAAGCAAATTTATTTCTGAAGATTTTTCTTTTTTCAGGCATGGAGAAAGGTTTGCTGTTGCCAAGGTTGGTTTTCTGTTTTCTTTACAAAAATGAACCTATAGCATAAAGATAATGTAATCACTCCTACTAAATATGTTGCTTGCCTCTTAGCTTTTTCCAACATATGCTAGTAAATCTCCATTTCTGGTGGAGAAGTTCTATGAGTATTTCCTTGGAGGAGTGGATGACATGGCCTTCTGGACAAACAATATTTTTGAGCTGACGAGTCATATGCTAGAGAATGGAACCAGGTATAGTGTGTTTCCTGCAATATGGAAAACAGTAGTCAGGTTCTGACACTCATTTAATTGTTCTGAAGGCAGATTCTCTCCTAGAAAAAGTGCTTAGCTTTAAATCCTCACTTGNCTTCAATTCACAGCTGTTACACATTCACATTCCTTTCCCCAGGCAAGGCCCTGGAATGCCCAGCTGACACTCAACAGGGAAAATTTGGGGCATTCCTTAAGACATACTCTGGGGGCCTGCATAAATGCTGCATAGCCATGCCCTGAGGTTCTGCCTGACCTGGCAAGCTGAGCAGTGGCTCTGGCTGCATCTTCTGGCTGCTGTCATCAGTCAGCAAAGATATCCCTTCCTAGAGGAGGTCAGATATTGCCTTCAGACACTTAAGGCAAATAGGATTAAAAAGAGTAAGAGTACATATTCTTGTGTTGGAAGCACATACCTGTGCTCGAAATACCATATTTTTATAGAAGTTCTAGCCTTGTACTGCTCTGTTACAAGTGTTACCTTACTGTAACAAATTTATAAGACCAACAGTATCAAAAATAGTGTGACCAGTAGTACCAGAGAAGTGATTATCCCCCAGTACTCAGCACTGGTGAGGCCATACCTTGAATACTGTGTTCAGTTTTAGGCCCCTCATTACAAGAAAGACATAGAGGCATTGGAGTGTGTCCAGAGAAGGGCAACAGGGCTAATTAGGGGGTCTAAAGAATAAGTCCTGTGACTTAGATGTAGTACTTAGTGACATGGTTTAGTGGCATGGTGGTGATAGGTTGATGGTTGAACTTGATGATCGTAGAGGTCTCTTCCAACCTTAATGATTCTGTGATTCTGTAATTAATTTATTCATTTATATAGAAAATATCACTGCAGCTGTTTTGGGAAATGATGTTTGAAATACAATATGGCACAATCTGTTGTGTTCTTTGTTCCAGGACAGCACTTTCAATTAAAAGTGCTTTATAAATTAATAGAATTAGCAGGATATGTTACAAGCAGTTTCCGCTGAGGGTTATGTGAAAACATGCAAAATTCATATAGCATCTAATCAAGGTCATTAAATATCAGTGAGTTTTCTACAGATTATAACGATGCTCTGATTTTGAATAAGCAGGGTTTCTTGAGGAAATTGATGGCTTCTAACAGAAGAATCAGTAAGGATAAAAGTTGTGGGGTTTGTTTCACTTCCAGTAGGGAAAATCTTTACAATGCATTCTGTATGTTTCTTTAGTGGCTGCTTCCTGCCTGAGAACCCTCTTTTTATAAACTGCACAAAGGAGCACAAGGACAGCTACATGTAAGTATAACTCTGAAGGTTCAAAGATTTACTGATGAAAGAAGAGTCTTCCATTATGTGGTCAGTGAGCTACTGAAAATTAGAGATCTTTTGGGTTATCTTTTTGAGTGTGAATTTGAGATTCCCTTAACATGAATAAGGAAGCTTTATGTAGAGGAATATAGTGGGGAATTGTGCAGAACCTGGATGAGATTTTTATCTTCCAGCCTAAGGACAAGAAATACTTACCCAACATTTGAAATGCTAAGTCTTCACACTTTATTTGGTTGTCATTCTTTGTTCTGCTAGTTATAAAACTACTGGTTTATGTCTACCCTTACCATAGCTAAATTCTTTCCTGATTTATGTGCAGAAATATAGAACTCAGCTGTTCAGAGCACAGGTGTATCTGTTCCTCTAGCAAACATCTCAAGAAACAGCAGCTTAACTGGTATCTCTTGAGATTTCCATTTATACATGAGAGAAATGGCCACCTGATTGCATGTAATATTTGCTTCTTGTAGCTTTGTCATAAAATACTCAAGTCATTAATTCCTTTATATGGTTCTTACTGCCTTCTTTATTTTAGCAGAAACAAACAATCAAAACATGAACATTCTAAGAATACAACTTCTTTGCTTACAAAAGCACTTGAAAAGAATGTAAATTATACAGAGAGAGGAGTCCACTTCAACATACAGTCTTGGGCAACAGTAAGTGAGAAGTGACAGATGTGTCAGGTAAAATTCAGCTCGATATAAAATAGTTTTAATTTCTGTGTGAAATGCTGCATGATGTAGCAGGGTCTCTGGATGTTAACAGTAGCTTCTGGCTTCACTTCATGGGGATTCCAGCACCATTGTTAATCTGCATATTTATACATACATTGTAGATATTCACTTTCTACACTTTGCTCATTGTATAGTGAAGTTAGAACATATCTTGCAGTGCCAAACTTGACAAATTGTATCTGTAGTATTTATATTTTACAGACTCATATGAACACTTACTGGAGTTAAGAAGTTCCAGCAAAGCAGACCAGTGAACAATTAGCAGTGCTCCATTTAGAGCATACACTTAGATCAGTGTGGTGATTTCCAGTGTTATTGACTTGGTCTTTGAGGTGCTCCATAATGTTCTAGAGTTTCAGCCTGTGGTTTAACAATTTTTATGTCTCTTTATTATTTTTATTTCAGAATTCCCTCCGTTTGATAAACAGTGCTTTTGCAACCACTGTCTGGAGAAAGTTAGCAGCTACACATCAGAAATCTTCTAAGCACATCTCCAAGCCAACAGCTTCGTATTTTCTGACTTCACCCTACGCTAGACTTGGATGGTTGGTTATTTTTTTCCTCCCACCTCCTGAAAATTTTAAGTACCTACAAAAATGTTTATTCTTTAGATACGTGTTGAAGGTGACAGTGCAAATCAATCAGTGGCACAAATCTCACTGAATGGCTTATATTATAGAATCATGGAATAGTTCAGGTGGGAAAAGACCTTTATGGTCA
>VWZO01008705.1:174662-210782 GCA_013396975.1 Bucco capensis | reverse complement strand
TTGAGTCTGGCTGTTACTGTCTGGCTAGAACAAGTTAACCCATAAGACCTTTCTTTCAGATGTTAGCATAACCTCTTTTTATCAGTACTGTAAACTCTGTAAAACTGTATCGAGAGAAAAATTTCCATTCAGATGTGAATTCTAGTCAGATAATATCTTTCTTTGGAAGGATTGTCTTGTCACTTTTTTACATTCGTTCCTTAGTGAAAGAGCTCAATGCTGTGTGTGATCAATCTCAGAATAGAAGGAACCAAAATTAGAAACAATATGGATTCTAATTCTAAGCAGTATAACAACATTGTTGCCCTTTTTGGTTATTGGCTGATGCTTGTGCAGAATTAATTGTCTTGACTTGATCACTGATGTTACCTAACGAATATTCTTGGAAACACTACAAGACTAGTAGGTAGTTCAGAGGTAGATTCAACACACAGAAAGAGTCTCTGCTTGCCAGAGAAATTCTAGTTTCACCTGCAGCAGGGAAGAATAATAAATCTGCATTGCTGCTCATCTTCCTTTATTTCTTTTGACTCAAAAATTGAAGATTTAATTCTTGAGTTTCCTTCACACCAACAAGATTAACAGTAGTTAGTTCTTTACTCTACACATTTCTTCTGTAAACTCCCAACATAACTGAGACCTGTGATCCCTTTGCTTACCTACTGTTAAGTCCATCAATTAAATCAGAGGTTCGGTTTCATCTTTTGTATTGTGTCACATGCAAGCAGCCTTTTTTCTTGCTACTTGCTCTGATTGCTCTAGGTATCCTTGTAATGTTAAGTAAAAAGCAGTTCCTACAGATTTCAGATGCATTAATGGAAGATGAATCTTCAAGGCTCTTTATTTAATTCAAGAAAATAAATCCCAAATATATAATATGAAGAATGCTATGTAGATTTTTACAAAAGTAGATTGGGAAAGACTGGATTTACCTGAAAGAAGTAAGTCTTTTTTGCTAATGTGGTAGTCTGGAAGCTAATGCTATGACTTTTTTGACTCCCTTGCTGCACAGGGCTATGATCTCAGCTGACCTAAACCAGGATGGATATGAAGATCTGGTGGTTGGAGCACCAGGGTACAGCACACTGGGCCATGTTCAGCTAGGACGGGTTTATGTGGTCTATGGCAACCAGTCAGGTTTGCCACCACAGGACATGGATCTAGATGGGAAAGCTGACCAAATACTACAGGGTCATCAGGTGAGGAATCAAGTGAGATATTTGTCACTTAAATTTTTTTCCTTAAAAGGTAAAATTTGACTAAGCAACAGTAGTATTAATATGAGGATTGTTCCTGAAATACTCCTCCTGGTGAAAGGATGTCATAAGATTCAAGAAAAACAAGTTACTTAAAAGTCACAGGGGCATTTAAACAGATGATGATGATGTAGGTTCACTTTTATTACTGTGCCGGATAAGTGGGTATTAGAAAATTATTTGCCCTCAAATAATACTGAGGTAGTATTTCTGAGTCACAAATGTAGCTTATCCAGGTCCCTGCATATAGGGATATATGCATATAGGGATTTTTCCTTCCTTTTTCATCTAAAATTATTAATTCAGTGTAAGTTTCAGTTCCCTTGGAGCTACATTTTTTCATTAATCAATAAATTCTCACAAAACACAGTACCATAGAATTGTCAGGGTTGGAAGAAACCTTATAGATCATCTAGTTCCAATCCCCCTGCCATGGGCAGGGACACCTCCCACTAGATCAGGTTGTTCAGAGCCCCATCCAGCCTGACCTTCAAAACTTTCAGGGATGGGGCTTCCACCCCCTCTCTAGGCAACCTGTTCCAGTGTCTCACCACCCTAAAGTGAAGAACTTCTTCCTAACATCTAATCTAAATCTACCCTCCTCTAGTTTGTATTCATTCATCCTAGTCCTACACTACCTGACACCCTAAAAAGTCTCTCACCAGCTTTCTACATTTCCAACATCAGGATCTTGACCAGTTCAAACAGGATATGTATTACCAACATCAGGATTCTGACCAGCCCAGGAAGGTGGAGTTACATTGCCAATATCAAGATCTTGACCAAGGTCAAACAGGATGTACACTGAACTTGTCAAGATCCTACNAGGAGCGTGGGTGGAGCCCTCCCTGGAGCTTCGCTCGTGAAGCCTAGCCACGACTGCTGGCTAATGGGATGTACATTGCCAACAGGAGGATCTTGACCAGTTAGAGCTCAACCCACGAAGCTACCGGCTTGCGGTGGTGGGGGGCTGGGTTGCAGCAACCGCACTCCTTACGCTAGATCCTAACATTAGCAGCACTGCAAAAGCTATAGCGGTGGTCCCCTTGGTGTGATCCCAGCTTCCTCTCAGAGCCTCTTTGGCAGATCCGAACAACGCATAGGTGACTTCACTTCACACAGCTTCAAAAGGTGGTGATAGGGACTTTTATAATGGCCACTCTCAGGGCTGGTCCCACCCACAGTGAGTCAGAGCTCAGTCTCCAGAGCTACTGCTCCAGGGGTTTGGGGGTTGGGCTGCAGCAAGCACAATCCTTGGGATACTTGTCTCTTTAGCCACATTGGGAAAGCAGCTGTGTAGTCCCCTTGGCACGATCCCTCTGCCTCAAAGCTTCTCAGAGCTTCCTCTCAGAGCCTCTTTGGCAGATCTGGATGCATAGGTGACTTCACCCCAAAATCAAAAAAACACTTTTTGTCTTTACTAAGAGTACATGTCATTGTAAAAGAAGAGAAAACTATGATTTTGACATGATGGTGAACTGTCTGAGCTTATAACTGAGAAGCAAAATCAAATGATCTTTTTGAGTAATAAAGATGATCCTCTGTACAAGATACCTTTCTTTGCTAAGAAGAGAATAGAAATGAGACATATTTCTTTTTAATCTGTTTCTTTGGTTATAAACTGTGGAGGAACAGGTGCTGTCTTCTTACAGAATGTTTTAGTGGTTAACAGCTATAATGTTGTTAACAGGAAAGATCATAAGCTTAACAAGAATGGTGCACTAGCCTCAGAAGAGGAAATAACAAAGCAGCACCATATTGTCATGTTATATTTTAACACCTCCACATCCTCAAAAAGAATAGGTGACTCTGAGTTAGTGTGACAGCTGTTACTTGAGAGAACAGTGATGCAAAGAAAATCCTAAGAGTTGTTGGAATATTTTTTTGTCATCTCTGTTTCCAGCTCTTCCCTGTGCTCTGACTGCAAATGTGCATTAGGTTTTGATGGTTTTGTTTTGAAAATGTCTGTTATTTTCATGAGAGCAATCCTTCTTCTTTTAGCCTTCAGGAAGATTTGGTTCTGCCTTGGCAGTCCTGGACTTCAATGAGGATGGAGTGCCAGATCTGGCAATTGGAGCACCTTCTGTGGGATCTCAGTTTCTTACTTACAAAGTAAGCTACACACATGGATTTGTTTTGGGTTTTTCCCTCCAAACAGAACATTATTATTGATATGTACATTTTTGAATAGTGAAAAGAGGAACTGATTTGCTAGAAATGTAAAGAGCCATTCATGAAATAGAAGTGTACCCTTTTTATTTAGGAACAGAGAGTCTGGAATGGACCTCATGGGTCCAATGAGCCTTTTCATCTGCTGTCACAGGCCAACAGATGATATCTGAAATGTGATATGAACGCAGACACACTTGCTAAAATAATCAAGTTACAGATACTTAATGAAGTACAGCTTACCAGACAAGCCCATGTCATGGTCCCTGAGTATTTTCAGCCTACACAAACTAAGAGGCAAAAAATTTTAGTTTAAACCACATCCATTAAGCTTCAAATTCTTCAGAATTCCAAACAGTAATTTAACTGCCTAAACACAAATTTAAATGCTTTTATGTGTGCCCACTAGCTTGGAAAATTCCATGCATCTGTTGTGCCTGGCACTCTGTGCCATTGCATTAAATAATAATTAAAAAAATGTGAGCCACCTGAATGCGTGTCTAACAAATGTAAATACACAGTATACTGTCCTTGCTCCCTACCCACAGTATGATGAAAATGTACTTCTCTATCCTTCTCTAGTTTGTTGACTGGTTATAGCAGTACCTGTTACAGCAAGGGTATTCTCAGGTTTGAGGGGAAGAAGGCAGTATTACGATAAGGCTCCAATAGGAAAAACACATTTGTATTAATAGCCCTTGCAGAACTGTTTCCCTCCTTGTGGTTTATCTTGGGTTTCATACTTGGTGCTGACATGCTATATTTGCTTTTCCTGCTGTTTAGGGTGCTGTGTATGTCTATTTTGGCACTGAGGGAAGAGGTTTGGCATCTCAACCAAATGTTACCATAACTTGCCAGGTACATTGATCAGGCTAACACAGGGCTACACAAGCAGGAGGTGAGATAAAGGGGGAAGGGGCTTATGGGCTTAAAAAATAAAATCAAACTTCTAAATGCAAGGGAATTTAGACTGATGGGGATGGTACAAGCAGGTGCTTGCCAAGGCTGGTTGTATTTGGGAAGAACATCTGTACTCCAGTATGGGGAGGGGCAGCAGGGTGAACAGGAAGATGCATAGCCCTCCCAGTGGGAGCATAATTTGATCAGAAGCAGACAAAGTTGGCTTTTCAGAAGTAAATTGCTCTGTTTTGTCACAGAATTGATGGTTTCAGTTCCATTTCAAACTGTTTATTGCAGTATTCCTACTGTAATCTTGGTTGGTCCCTCCTGGCAGCTGATGTTGATGGGGATGGAAATGCTGATCTGGTTGTGGGCTCTCCATATGCACCTGGTGGTGGACAGCAGAGAGGATTTGTGGTTGCATTTTACTCTTATTTCAACAGGAGTGACCAAGGTAATATTTATTGAGTAATTCATTGAATAAATTAAGCATCCCATATTTTATGTGACTGTTCATTTGTTTGTAATTAGTCACTGGAAAATTCAGGTTCAAAGGGATCTCAGGAGGTGTCTAGTCTAGACTCCTAGTCAGTAAGGGGACATCTATGAAGTCAGACCAGATTGTTCAGGGCTTTATCCAGTTGAGTCTTAAAAATCTCCAATGATAGAGATTGCACAGCCACTCTGGGGAGCTATTCCACTTCTTGGCTCTCCTAATAGGGGAAAATATATCTTGTTACAGTCAGTATGAACCTCTCTTGTTTTAATTAATGCTTGTTATCTGTTGTGCTCCCACCATGCATAGCAAAGTCAGAGGCACAGAAGGCACCAAGTACTCCAGTGCACTGGGAAGGGCCAGGCTCTGTCTCCTTGTTCACTCCTTATGGGTACTGCCAGGCTGCTGTTAGGTCCTCTCAAAACCTTTCTTCTCTAGGCTGAATAAGTCACAGTGCAAGTGCTCCAGTCCCTAACCCTCTTGTGGGCTCTCTGTCAAATTTGCTCCAGTGTATCAATGCCTTTCCTGTTTTGTGGGGTCCAAAACAATGTATTGTAGGTGTGGTCTAGGGAGAAGTAAAAGGGGAACAATTATTTCTCTCAATCTCTTTGCCATGCTGCTCCTTATATAGCCTTGGATGCTGTTGACTGTCTTGGCTGTCAGAGCCTCATGCTGAGCTCTCTGCTCACCAGGATTTCCAGGGCCTTTCTGCATGGCTGTTCACCAGATGATCTGTCCCTAGCCAGTATCACTACAAGGCCATCTCCTTTCCCAGGGGCAGGGCTTTGCATTTGTCCTCCCTAAAATTTTATGAGCTTCCTGTCAGCCTGTTCCTCCAGCCCTTCTGGGTCCCTCTGAATGGCAGTCCTGCCCTCAAGTGATAGTCCTTCCTCCAGTCTCCTGTCATCCGCCAGCTTCACAAAAGGACATATTGTTGCCTTCTCCAAGTCATTTATAAAAGTGTTTAACAGAATGAGTATAAAGATAGACCCCTGAAGGCACTCCACTTGTCATAGGCATTCAGGCTACAACACACTAACTGCTGCCCTGTGAGAGTAATCATCTCAACCAGGTTTCTTCCATCTGATTGTCCACCCATCTAAACTGCAGCGATCCAGCTTGGATACAAGAACATTGTGGGACAGTGTTGGAAGCCTTGCTAAAGCAATGGATTCAACTGTGTGTTGGTGATACTGGGGCAGGCTCACTGGCCTTCCTTGGAAATTCACAAATGTACCTGCAAACATGAATTTTTTCATTCTGTTGCTTCTTCATGGGGCAGAAGAGGAATACTGCAAGTGAATGCAGGTGCTGAGGATTGTTGTGAATGAGAGAGGAAAGGCTACATATGGACCTAAATAAAGTTAATAGGGGTTGGACAGGACTACACAGATATTCAGCACTTTGTCAGAATCATGTAATTTGGATTTCCAATAGCACTTAACTTTTGTAGCTTATTCTACTTCATGTAAAATCAGAAAACATAGGGAAAATGGGTTTCAAAATGCTGCTAACGGACATTTTTACAAAACCAAACCACAGAATGAAATATTTCAGTTAAAGTCAGAATTCCAGCTATTTGAACCTCCTCCACCCATCACCCTTGAAGAATTACAAGTTCTGATAAATAGTTTCAGTGTTGTCCTGTCCTTAAGAAGGAGTCAATAGTTTAGGGCAAGCTTGACTGATAGTTTTCATGTACTTTGTGCAGGCTATTACAAGGATTTAGAAGTAGGCTGTCTTAAATAAAGGCTTTCACCAGCCACTACAGTTGCAGACTGAGCAAGTGAGCAAGGGAAGTTAGCAGTAACTAGTATCATAGCATGGACAGTGTAGCTTTGCTTATAGAAACTTGCTGTCACAGGATGACTCAGTGGAGGATTTCTAACAGATTTCTTTTCTATGCCAGGTTGTACCCTGGCATAGATTTAATTCATCTTTTTCTGGTCTGTCAGGACTTCTCTCAGTACAGGATGCCAACTGGATGGTGAAGGGGGAAGAAAACTATGCTTGGTTTGGATTTTCACTTGACAGCTGCCAGCTGGAGAACGTAACATTACTGCTCATTGGTAGCCCTACTTTAAAGAGTTGTGCTGGGTGTGTTGTATATGATGACAGCTTGCTCTCCCTTCTATTTTGCCCTACTTCTGCAATGTTTAGAACTTGTAATAGATTAGACTTCTGGCTTTTCAGGAAGTATGCTCTTTATCCTGCATAGAATATTTTTATTCAATTCATATTGTTATACCTTGATCCTTCCTCATGAAGAGAGAGGGATCTCTGTTCTTTAGCAACACATAAGAATTTATTGAGGTTTCTTGGGAAGGGGGAAAGGGGGCACAAAATTGCTGACAGGTAAGCACATCTAAAATTTACTTCGACAGCAAATCAAACACAAAAATGTATTGAGTGATAGAGAAGTGGATAAACAGACCAAGTCTATGCTCTAAATGTTGTGTAACTAATTAGAACAAGTATGGGAGTTAATAAAATAGATTTCTAGAATGTGACAGCCACTCTTATTCCAAACTAAAATGGGAAAATGTTTTAAGAGGAGCAGTCCTAGCTGAATGTACAAAAATATGCTGTTACATACAAGTATATTTTGCATTGTAATTCAAGATGCAATCCCTTCTCATCGGATGTCAGAGAAAGTGTTGGGAAAGTGTATGGGTATAACCCACCAAGCACAAAGCCCTGGTTTGCAGTAACTGGAGAAAAGGTAGGGTTCCTCATATAGTATGGAACCTTATGAATAATTTGACATTATGAATAAAGTGGCATTCTGTAGTAATGACATAGGTGTTTTAAAAATCTAACAGGCAATGGGAAGAATGGGTTTGTCGCTGGCCAGTGGTGTTATGTCTGTGGCTGGGATCACAAGGACAGTTTTGGTGGTGGGTGCACCTACTGCAGGTATGTCCTGAAAACTGGAAACAATTTCTGCTTTGGGACTTTTGTTTCTGTATGAACAGAGGACAAGTTAGAAAAGGGAACTTTAACTTGCCATGTAATTAAAAATAAAACAAATAATCACTGTAATCATCTATAAGTGCCTTACATGTAGAGTCCTCTCTACTATGTCTCAACTTCAGTGGGGTGGGTGGGGTTTTTTTCCTTCTTTAAAATTAGCTTAGCAGCATTACTACCTTGCATTTTTTATGTAGCAGTGATTTTCTAGTAGACTACATATTTCTTGGAATTAAAACAATGTGCAGAAAGGAATTCAGAAAGTCAGTATGGGGAACTCTTAACTTGAATGCATTTTCCAACGGTACTATTGCTAAGGGCAATTCAGAGCTTAAATCAGTCCAGCAGTTTAACTACCTAGGCAGCCTCATCTCCTCGGATGGTAAGATTGACGGAGAGATAGACAACAGCCTAGCAAAGGCATATANACAGCGTAGAAAGAATCATGTCTTGCAGGTTATACCTCCTGAGGAGTCCTTCTGCTGTGCCTTTTGCAACCGCTCTTGTCTGTCCCGCATTGGCCTTTTCAGCTGCCAGCGCGCTTATAAAAAGCGCTTGTGAAGAGCGTGGATGGAGCCCTCCCCGGATCTTCGTTCATGAAGCCTAGCCATGAACGAATGAAAATGAATTGCTAAGGAATTGTTTCTGTGCTAATTAGTGTTAATGCCACATAAAGTTTGATCTTGTTTCATTTCATAAACTACATTAATTTTGTCCATGTTATGTAATGCCAGTATTACCTGCTGTCAAGGTATTGCAAGTACTAAACCTGTATTGCTATGTCTGATGCTCAGCTTCTGTTACTACTTTTTCCAGATAGCCTGTCTAGGATTTCGTTTCTAGCCTCAGTGCTACACCAAGCTGGACTGGCTTTGGTATACGATCTGACAGACAGCACCAAGCCTTCTTTACTGAGCACCTTCAGTGGGGACAGGAGGTTTTCTCGCTTTGGAGGAGATATATACTTAAGTGACCTGGATAATGATGGACTAGGTAATGCTGGATGACTCTAGATCAGAGGTGAAGTGTTTTACTTCTGGCAATAGGAAGACTGGTCATCTGAATATTCATGCAAGTGCTAAACACAGTCTGCTTCCTCAATTGAGTTGTACCAGTATTCCACTGTGCCTTGTAGGGAGGCATCTCTAAAATTGCAAGCAACTCAGAAATTGAAACATTTTAACTGTCATCATTAATAGGAATTGTGGCATCTAGAGGTATGTCAATGCAAGTTTTCTCATGTTTTGGTTTAGCATTATTTAATTTCTGATGTGTTATGTTGTCTATGTAATATTTGCAGATGAAATGATTGTGACATCCCCACTGCGAACTAACGATGTCACCGCAGTCCTGTTTGGTGGGGTAGCTGGCCGAGTTTACATTTACAATGGAAAGCAGGCAGCCTCGGGGAGTGTGACAGGCCACTGCAAATCATGGATGTCTCCCTGCCCTGAGGACTGGGTAAGAAAACAACGAGAAGGAATCAGGACATGAGATCATAATGACAGCTAATTACATCAGCACAAATATCTAGTGCATTCTGGCTTAGTTTCAGAAAACTGAAGGTTTACTGAAGTTTCTGAATCTGTGATTTGGCTCCTTCTGTTTGTTGTTGAATTACTTTCCTGTTTAGGAATGAGGGTTATTGCACTGGTCTTCTACTCTCCTAGCGTGGTTCTTTCCACTGACTTTTTATTTTCTCTTTTTTTTTCTTCTCCCCATCTTCAGGCACAGTATGTCCTGATTTCTCCAGAGGTAAGTAACCAGAAACCAAGCTACTGAGACAAACAAAGAAGTCCCACTTTAAAAAAAACAACCAACAAAACCAAACTAACAGCATTATAACAAACTGTTATTTTACAGGAGCTCTCAAGATTTGGGAGTTCTGTTATCACTGTGAAATCTGAAAGAAAGGTGAGAAAAATTACTTTGTTGGTTGCTTCATAGCATCTTTCTACTTCACTTCCATATGTCTGCCACCACCTCATTTCTTACTCATTTGCAGAAGCCTTAAGTGCTTTATGTAGTTAATTTTCATTTGTCACTCTCTGAACTGATAATTTAAACCATTTTATAGGTGGATAGGAACTATGACATTGCCAAAATTTTGGCACCTGATACCTGAATTGAGACATCACTTTAAAACAGCCCGAGATCTAAATCACTTTGGATCTAAATCACACTGTTCATATATCCATTATTTCCAAGCACAGAGGCCCAGGTCTTGCCAGAATGATTTTGGATGTATTTGTATATCTGTTTCTCTGTTTCCCATTATTTTTTTTTGCAAAAGACAATCCTTGTGTTTGTATGATACACTGAAGACTCTCTTTTTCAACTTGAAGGTTACTTAGTGCTTATTCAGCTGAGGGAAGTCCAGTGTTCTGCTTACTCTGATAGAACTTGTGTGAGAACTGAGGTTCTCTGTGTGAGTACTGAGAGAGACTCAGTACTAGGCAGATGAGGTGAGCAACTGGTCAACAGATGGTGTTTGTCTTTTTGCTGTTAAAACATGCAATGGAGGAAACCCTGGAAATGTAAATGCTTCTAAATAAGGTTAGGGTGCATAATCCAACATCGGAAACACAGGCATCACTAATGGTTTCTGTGTGAGTGCAAATGAAACTCTTCTCCAGGCAGTTGTGTTCCTTTGCTATGGCACTAGTCCAGTCCACAGTCCAGCTTCATCCGTATTAATCTTACCCCTGAGAAACAGTTTATATTTGCAAGAGATTTATTTGTCCAGTTCCAGCTTCTTTTAGCACCCAAATAAAGTCAAGTCTGTTTGCCAGATTGTTTAGTGAACTGCTGTTCTGAGGAGGTGTGTTGTTCTCTCGCTTCTCCTCATCACATTTCTGTATGGCATTAACTATATGGACAAAATGTGGTTTCCTTTAGGGAAGCTTAAGGCAGTCATACACCTGCAGTTGCATTTTGCTAACCCTTGCTCTCTGTCTCTGCAGAAAGAAGTTGTAGTGGCAGCAGAGAGAAGTTCAGCAAAAGCTCGACTTGGTGGAAGACTTTTTGTCTACTCACTCTGAAAGTTTGTGGTAGCCTTGAAGACTGGGGCACAGCTTGTCTTTTAGTGAAGAAAAGTATCTCTACAGTATCTGTGATACTTTCCTTAACCCATACACAGCAGCAGGCAGCAAACTTTTGATACATGTCCCAGCTAGCTACGTAAGGTCCTATATAGTATTAAGGGAGGGAGGGATGGCCATATTGATGGCCTCATATTGAAGGGCAATATGAGCATTTATCATGGTTTGACTTACAAACCAACCAAAGCTATGCCAGCAATGTAAAAGCACCTATTGGTTGTGTGGTGAGCAGTGGCATCACTTAACCTAGACCAAGCAAGCTGGTCTCAAAAACTTGCAGAGGCTGAAATGAGCAGATGGGCTAGATTTTGGTAGTAATATTTGGCTGTATAAGGAATGTTCAGTGGTCAGCTTGGAATATTTTCCGGACAACACTAGGAAAGAACAGCACATTATTTACAATTCCTTGTATACTGTGATACAGGCAGAGATTCCAAATTATCAGAAGTTGCTGTCAAAACAAAAACCATGGAGAAGGGGCAGCTCTAAGCCAGACGGAAAGGAGAGTGCCAGTTGAAAGGAATGCCTGTCTTTAGTAAGTATAACAGCCACGATCTCCCAGGGAGAAAACTGCAAGCAAGACTGATTAAGTTTTTTTGCACTCATGGCCAAGACTACTCTGACATCCTTTCTTTGTGTTTTCATGTAAAAGTCCACAACCATGGTAACTTAAAATTGTTAACAGCTCTTACTGTTACAGCATTGTCTTCAACTAATTAATGCTAATTTTGTATGATGCAGGTTTAACAGAGTGTGCAACCATTACCTATTAAACAACTGAAGCAGCAAGATGTGATGCTGTTATTCTCAATGCTAGTCCGTAGACGTGTATGTTATTTTCTCTCTTGCCTCCTTCACAAACATAAGTAACACAAGTCAGTGGAATAACACAGAATTCTAAAGGTCATACTCCAAGATGATACACCTCAACTTACCTTCTTAGGAATGGTCTCTCTCAGGGAGGTTGTTTAGAAAAAAAAAATATGGCAAAAGGAACATTAACATCATATGTAATTCAGATATTTGTAATTCTGACATTCTAATTTGGGGACTTTACTTACCCAAACAGCAGAAAACTTAAAAAAAAGTTTCAAGTCTGAACTTCATAAAACATTGTGAACCTACAGCCTCCACTGGATTTGTTTTTTTTCTCTGTACAGTCTCAGAGTATTTTATTGCACATTAATGCATTTTGATTACTTGAATGATAAGAAAATCATTACAGAAATGTGTGTCTGCTTTTATTGTGCTTTGTGCTTTAAGTTAGTCATGTACAGGAAAAGGAATCGATACAGTTCACAGAAACCTGTCTTCACAAAAGACAGAGCTTGGAAAGCTTATGTGAAAAGCTTCCCAAACAGCTGCACCAACACATTTCAATATTGGCCTAATGCAACTACAACTTGGTTGGAAACAAAAGCATCCACATCTCTTCACACATAGGGCTTTCCTGGGGGTTTATCAGTCAAGGTATGTGATCCATTGTTCCTTCCACTGGATTGCTTAGTTTAGAGATTGTTTTACATCTCTACCTACTAAGCAAAAAGGGTGAAAAAAAATTCAGCTACTAACCTCAATAACATTAAAAACCCCATTAATTTTCTCACCTTCTCATGCCTTTTATATCTGTACTTGAAGTCATATACACAGCAAAAACAACTGTTTGAAAATAATTACATATCACTGATGTTAATCAAACCAGGAACACATATCTGCACAATTTTAAATTATGTACCCTTTTATTTCCATTTTGACTTGTTAGTCCTGAGTTAAAATGTTCAGTGGAAAACTATGCTCTCAGAGAGAAATCCTAAGAAAAAACACAAATAGCAGGCATGACAATTCTACTCCTTCCTTCAGTCCATCACAGGACACAGGCTTCCACACCCTTTACTGACCTGACTACTTGCTAGTCTGTGCTTTGTCTTTTCTTCCTGGAGAGAAAGCAGAACCCAGCTTAGGAGAAACCAACTGTCTCTTGATTTTTAGCAGCATTTGAATCAGTCCTGACAACACTAGATGCTGTTAAACTGCAGCTGTTCTCTATGTGTGTTGAAATAGTTGTAGATGGCAAGCACAAGGGTGCATTACCCATCAGCCTGTTTTTCCTGTTACTAGAACTGCACATGCTTTGGGCCTAAATTAATTGTTAAGGAATACCCAAGATAAGTAACTACATTTCAAAGCCTGGTACTGCTCATTTAAAATAAGGGTAACTTATTTCTCATTAGTGCCAATTTAGAGGTGAAGCTTCACAACGGATGCAGTTGTGCTTTTGCTTTGGAAAAATCTGTTCTCTGTGAAGAGAAACAGTCTTTAAAAATCCATTAAAAAGGCCACTTTTGGGGTGGACTTTTCTTGATATTTGAAGTCAGATTCCTAAATCTGCAGCTTAGAACCAGAATTATTGATGAACGCTGATTGTTGTCATCCTTTAGGTTCATAATACTGTTCTCTTTAAGAAAGGAGTGAAGTAGTATTTGACAGAAACACCTGATACAAGAATGCCCAAAAAATAAGTACATATATGTGATACAGAAAACTAATGGAACACACATGGGATGGAGGTGAGACTACTGTGGAAAGCATACTGCTGGTTTCAGTTGTGGTTCTCTCCTTTTGTGTGTGTGTGTGTAGCACTGAAATCTCACCGTAGGTTTTTTGGCAGAAAATATATATTAAATTAGCAAATTTAGAAGTTGTTGCAGTTTTCAGTAAGGAAGAACAAATGCAAGGAAAGTATCCCAAGTAACAATAAAAGTCTCTTCTTTCCTGCTGTTCCTATTGGTTTGTTAGCGTGCTTCTGCTCAGCCCGTATGTTTCTGCTTTAAGGTTGCTCTTTATCTCCACTCTGCCAGCTGCTGGTTGGGATTTTTTCAAAATTGCAGGAACCTAGACAAGACACAAAATAGTTTGTGATTACATTAAGAAGCTGGCTCTATATGCAGCAGAAGGAAATAAAAGTTCCTAGAGGACTGAAACCTGCTGCTTCTCTTATTTTCAGAAGCTGTCTCTGGCTTCTCCCTCCCTAATGCCCTTTCAGTACATTTCTCCAAGCTAGAGTCAGTATGTGCTGGATGGAGTTGGTTTTGAGCAACACTTGAAGATAATCCAGTTAGTTGTAGCCACGTAGTCAACAATCCACAACTACTTCCATCTGCCTCTTAGTAGCAAGGGAGGGGACTTTATCTGGGTCTCTCTTTTGTCATTTGTAGCAACTTAACTTCTGAATGCACTGATACTCCCCTGTTCCAGAGTGTGGAATAGAGGCAGACAGTACAGTCCTGCAAGCTTGGGCATAAAAGGCTGGTCAACAGGGAGAATGACCCATACAAAATCTTGCTAATCTGAAGATGGTCTCCTTGGAAATCTTCATACAGTTTGGTACAATAGGGCTCTATGATACCATCAGTATAAAGAGCAAAGATAGCTGGTGTGCATGTGAAGAGCTATTAACAAACTTTGGATTGGACTATCACAACCATGACATCATTCTCCAGCAAGATACTATAGCTAGTACCTGTCCTCACTGTCCTTTTATCTTTATCTTTTACAAGACAGGGACTAGAGCTCCACAGTTAGTTTGTGGGTAAGAGGAAAAGGGCAGCATCTGCTACATCACTCACTATAAACAGACTCCTGTGGCACCTTGAGAAGGACAATTAGGGCTACTTCTACCATTAACCTCAGCTTCCAGGTGAATGGAAACACAGCATGTCTCAAATAACAGCCTGCAGCTTCACTTCTGGCAACAGCGTGCAGTACCTTATTGCTCAAGTGTATCTTGCCAGTGCTGGGGCTTCCTACTTCATGCAATCCAGCTAGGGAGAACCTTCTCCTTTGAAAAAGAGCAGACACTGAGCTGAATTCCCCCATGCCATGAGGGCCACCCCTCTACAACAGCTTATTTTATGCTTTAGAAATGGACTGCACATGCAGAGTGTGAAGCAGAAACCCTAGCCAGCCATACGTACGTGAGGAGGTAGTGGAGGTTCCAGGTGCTGCCCGAGGAAGGAAAGCAAGCGTCGCCATATCAGACCACTTCCCAGAAACATAATCCCCGTCACCAGCCAAAAAATTCTGGGGTCCTAGCAAGAGAACATTCCCATTAATCATGCAACTCTCTTTAGAAAAGGGATTATCCAAATCTCTCACTCCCCACCAGCATCTACCATCTACAGCCAAGCCCTACCTTGGTAAAGGGCTGTTTCCCAGCAAAGCACTTTATTTAGCAATCACCTCAGTGTATTCTGTTACTGTCCCATGCAGTCTTCCTTCCTTCCTTGGAAAGTCTGGAAATTCAACCCTTCTATTTAATGGATTTGGAAAGGAAGAAGTATTTCTTTTGTTTTGTTTGTTGGTTTTGGTTTGTTTTAGAGAGAACATGCAATTTTAAATTTGTATCCTCCAGTCTGTACCCCTCCCAGTCTAGCTATAAACGTGACTGACAGTATTTTCACCACTATGCTGGAAATGTCCTGGCTGCTTGCCAGATACCCTTGTATATGGAAGACAAAGCAGGTATTTTCAGAAGAATAGATGATCATTAAAGAAATCTCAATCTGCTTTATAGTCAGTCCTTATACAATCATAAATTTGCCTTCCTGCTTGATTTCCGTGGACATTGCACAGAACAACGGGCTGCAATACTGTGCAGCTAAGCCAATTACTGTATGGCTACAAATAAATGACTCTATGAACACATGAATCACTGGACTAAATTACTTCCACACAGGAATATGAATCTGGAGCTTTATGTATGGAAAGAATGAAGCTGCACTGAATATAAACTGCGCTGAAAGAGCAGGGCCCATGCTTTATGTTGCTGATAAAAGCAGCACTCCTTCCTTACCTCTTCAAGAGATGACTCCAAGTTCATACCAAATGCAACTCCTATGAGTCCAAAGAGAGAGAGAGAGAAAGTCCCCATAGTCAGCTGCAAGTTCAGTCTCATCATCACATTACGGTGGCTAAAGAAAGGAGAAACATCTGTAAGAGGAACCCGAGAATTGATTTGCTGCCTGAATTCTCAAATTCCATACAGCATGCACTAAAACTAAATTATGGAAGAGAGGAAGTCATGCTGGAATTAGGCAATCCAGTGACAATGTTCATGAAACAACAGCATAAAGACACTATCATTTGGAAATGGCTGCATCAGGATACCCCTAAGGCAGCAGATTCTGCTTAATCATCATCAGATATTCCAGCATCACTCACTTCTTAGAAGTGTATATACACAGTAACAGTAAACTTCCACTGGAATTTGTGTTCTTTCACCACCAACTGGCTGGAATTTATATGTCCATATTGACAAGAAACAAAAATTTACTGTTACCTTGCAAATTAATATACTTAAAAAGAAGTAGAGTCAGTAAGTGCTGCAGACTATAAACTTGAGCCTGATTTAAGTCTTCCCCAAAAGGATTTTTGTGGTTTCCTGAAGCAGCATCCACCAACTGCTTCTACAATTAACTCTCCAGGAAAGAGGAGAAAGAGTATTAAACACTGATCTCAAAGACAGAGTGGCATCTGCTGGCAAATGCAAGCTACAATTATTTTTCAGTAAAAAAGCTGACTAGTAGTGAAAACTGTAGCATACAGACAGAGAAAAAATACTTGCTTCTAAGTTAATCATTCTTTTACCACTCCACGGAGTGACAATGCAACTTGTACTGATTACCTGGGCAGCCTAGTCAGACTAATAAATAATTCCATTTTTTCTGAATTAAGAGTAAACTTCCCTGAGTAGAATTTTATTTTGCCCCTGAATTTGCAGACATTTCCTTTAGTGAACAGCTCCCCAGAAGGATCTAGAAGCTTGGTTTCTCCTACGATGGAAAACTGATGCCTAGCTGGAGAGGGTTTTACACATGCTAGTTAGGATGTCTTGTTGCTTTTCTTTACCCAGTTCACTCATAAGAAAAGAGCAATGCAGCTTCCTGTGCAAGTCCATATAAACCATCATGAAGACAGATTTCCCAACCCCTCTTGTAGGCAGATTTGAGAAAGACAGCTATCAGCAGTCCAACAGCTAGGGTAGCTAACCTGTCCAGGTTGATAAAGGCTATGCTTTCTGCATCATCCATCAGGACTCTGAGTTCACGAGCTTCATTTGCAAGATCTTCTGCTTGTCTGTAATAGTTCTCCAGCAGCAGTTCCATTTCCTCTGCATGGTCAATCCCAGATGTACTCTCCTCACTGTGAGCAACAATTTGTAATTTTTCTGGTTAGCTCCATGTTGTACAGAAGTGTATTATTGATGTGTCAAGACAAGGCATGTAAGAATTGAGGGGAACAGCCAACAAGAACACTGTTAAGACACTAGATCTCAAAATCCAATATTTTCAGTGAGGAACTTCCATCAGTAACAACAGCTGAAAGTAAAAGGCCTATTTCTATACCTATCAGATGATCAGCATAGGCAGTCAGTTATTTTGAGTAGAGCAGACAGCATTTGATGTGCTCAAGGCATGCACAACACCACAAATCTTACTTTTTTTATAGTAAAAAAAATTATAAAGCTATGTAATTTTTATATTATTTGTGAAGTTTATATTATTATTAAGTTATTATAAAATGCTGACAATTTTCAAAGGAGATGCTTAATTTCCTGAAGCCCTCAAGTGGTGGAAGTTGGTAACAGTGCAGTCAAAAACTCCAAGAATAAAAACATAAACAAAAGTCAACACACAAACAATTACACAGTGAGTATGATGGTTTAGGTGTATATTAAAATAGTTTAGCTGTTTCAGCTATACATAGTAACTACTGCAAAAATGCTTTGGGAGCATGAAGCAACTGAAGAATGAGCATCAAATGGGAGATGCTCTCGTAAATGAAGTCTAGAGACTTTCATCTTCCTTCCTGGTCTTACTGCTGGCACAGCAGCCTTCTCTGAACAGGTAGGTATGTTTCTGGCAGTGTAATGGATTGTTCACTGCGTAGATGAAAGCTGAGGCAACTAGCAGCAAAGCCAGGAAGATTCTTAATCATTTTTTTACTTCTCTAATATGACCTCATTTCTCCAGAGAGACTACACTTTTTTAAAGAACCTCCTCCTGGCATTGCTGACTGTTAATGAAACCCTCTCTGAAGTGGTTTTACAAGAAAATAAATGATTTGTCTTAAAATTAACCCATGTAAGTTCCCTGAGGACCTTTAACACAGCACCTAGTTTCTCTATTTTGAGGCAGAAACTTTGAGTCAGAGAGGCTGATTTTAAAACTCTCTGGATCTTGAAGATTTTACTGCCTAAAGATGAAAGAAGCTGCAGCCTTCAAAGTCTTAGAGCACTATCTGCTCTATTACAGATTCAGATCAAGGTCTTACTTGACAAGTATCTTTATGTTGGCTCCTCTGTGGAAACAGAGAAACAACAGGCATATGGACTTGAAAATAACTGCCACCCAATTTATTTTTGATAACTAGCCTACACCTGTCTCATAACACTGGCAGTGCCATCTCTTTAGACAAAGATATGATGTTGGCCTGAACTTGTCGTTCTAGGCTCAGTTCACCATTTCTGCTGCAAATCATCTCTGATTGCACCTATATGCCTAACAGGGTTCTTCCACACCTTCTCAGGCTTCTTGAGTTCATCAAATACCATGTCATCTGCATCAATTCTGGGTCCAAAAGAGCTGTCCACACACTGCCAACCTGCCTGCAAACATGCTGTAGCTAGTGATTCCTGGTGTGCCTTGTGCAGGGACTGCTTCACTGCATCCTGTAGCATTGCTCCTGCACTCTTTACACAACCTCACACCAGCTCTCCTACTCTTGTGCAATGATGTCTGAAAGAAGGGATGACTTCAGGTTTCTTTTAATATGAGAGTTTAAGGTGACCTTGGTATCTTTTCCTGTTCCCCACACATTCTCTACCATGAGGAAAGAATTCATTTGCCAGCAGCCTGTATTAAGTTCAAAGGAAGGGCGTGACCACAACCAGGATGAAGACCAGCTGCTGGCTCAGGAGCAGCCTGGATTTCAGAGCCCTCTCAACATTGCTTCAGCAAATGCATTAGAAATGCAAACCCTGTCCCAGTTCTGGAACATGGAGTTTCTGTAGCACATCTAGACTAAAGTTCTGCAGGGCAGGAAACTATCTCCTGATTTCAAATTCATGCTGCTGCATCAACAACATTAACAGCCATGTGCAATGTGGTTAGCCAAAAGTATTATTCAGCAACTTCACAAAGGACTCTGAAAGGTAGTTTCTGTTACCAGCTTAAACACATCTGTATGCCCAATTTGAAGACAATTCATCTGAAAACATATTGGCATCTGATACACATTATTTTTGCTTTTTAGTTTTTGTTAAAGCAACTAGTGGTGCTGCTGCTGTGTGCTGTCTTTCACCAGAATCTGAGTGCACAATGGGACTATTTCTGAAATGCTGCTCTTCCTTCAGGGTCTGACGGTAAGCAAAAACTACAAGCTAGGTGTTCAGAACATTTCTAACAAAGGAAGTATGGTGTCTGACCTATTCAAGACAAGCTTTAAAACTTTCCTCTTCAGTATTTTGGTGAAACAGAGGAAAATTCTCCCAGAAAGTGTTAATTTGTATTGAAAAAAATAACATTTGCTTGTTCTCCTCCTGCCATCCTGCTCCCATCCTATTACATACTAGATGAGATGGCCTATTATGCCAAGGAACTGCATAATACAACTAGTGCTAATGGTGCCCTTCTCCAAATGCCAAATACAATGATTTGTGAAGCAGCAAGCATTAGGATTTAAAAAACCAAAAAGACAGTCTTTTTCTTTCTTCTTTTTGGCAGAGAACATTCAAGCTCTCCTTAAACAAAACACACTGTTAAAATAGTATGTGGTTTCAAAATATACATACAATACTTGTGGATCAGTCCATTTAGATAGACAGAGCTCTTCTATTAATTCTTCTTCATCTAAGATCTCCAGAATTGTTTCTTTGAAAACTTTAAGATCTGTTTCCAGTTCTGACAAGCTGAAGAAAGAACATGCAAAAGGTCAAGTAATCCCCCCACTGGCACTACTGCAAAGGTAATCCCTATTTGCCAGCCAGCATTCTCACCAGACTTGAGTGGCCAGGGAAGACTTCCTTGCAGGGTTCTAGGAGCTCCTTCAAAAAATTCTCTACAGGCCACACACTTAGCAGTGGTAGAGATCTATCTGGGGACCAGCAAGCTACAAACACACACTAAAAAGGATTCAGATGTGTTTTCTGGATGTATTTGTAAGTCAGAAAAAACAAGCACTCCATGAGCATGTAGCAAGTGCATATTTGCACTGCCACGTCAGAGAGGCCAATACATGAAGGTACAGTGTACTAGTATTAGTAACCTTAAAGCACAGATCCAAAGGCTAACCTTGGTTTACATTATGGGGAACACTTCCACGTTATTTTGTTCTCTTAAGTATTATTTTGTTCTCTCACATGCTATTTAAGAAGCTTGACTGTATTTCCAACATCTCAGAATGGATTTCCCTTTTTCTATTTTTCCCCCTATCACTAGGTATTTCATAGTTTTACATTTATAAGTAAGATGCACAACCCAGCAAAATAAACTATTTTTCTAACATTTCATTGCACATAATTTTCTATGGTCATCTTCCAGTCTCTTCATGGCTTACTCTTATTTACCTCTTGCCATTTTGCAGGAGAATGTGTAGTTTACTCCTATCCACAGACAAAAGCTTGGGGTCCACTAGAGCTTCCAGTGTCTCATGGATCTGAGGCTGCAAAGTGTTAAGTCTCCCCTGCAGTTTGCTGATCTAGATAACAACACGATCCTTCATAAGAATTAAAGCAATCCCTTTATAAAGTCTTGGGCAACTGACCCCTGTCTCTGAACACAGAATTCACAGTAATAGGCAGACACTATCTGGTTTTCAATGCCCAGGAAATAGGTGCTATAGGGATACCACTTACAAGATAAAAGCCAGTACAGAATACAGTATTTTTAAACAACTGGTTTTAATGAACTGAAAACCAGTGACAACTACACCAATAAGGCTCACATAGAGCTAAACCACTATTTGTCTAGAACTTTTGTATTACCAAGCATAGATTAAGCTAGAAACCATTATCTCCCTTCTGCCAAAGAGGCCAAAAACTTCAGTGCTTTTCTGTGACTGCCATTTCAGCTAAAAGATGCCTCTAGAAAGGTCCTCTGACTTGTTTTTTAATTTTCCAAATGATGGTGAAGACATCATATCCAATTACCACTTTCTTGGTAAGGGAATGGAAACATATATACACACAAAACCTTAAAAACTAAAGCAACAAAAGCCAAAACCAAAACAGAGCTCCTACAGTAAGTGTGGAATACATCTACAAATATGTATGTAGAAATAGTAACACAATAACAAAATCATACTGTCCTTGCTATGAAGCAACAACTTCCAAAACAATTTAAATAAAAATGAGACAGCTCACCCAGTATTGCAGAATTGCTTCTATGGCTCGGAATTCAAAGGGCAGGGAATATGTAACTAGTTGACCTTCCCCAGCCAGCTGAGATGCTAGGTCACTGATGAGCCAGTGCTCCAGGTTTAAATTACGATAATCTAGTATCAGAAGAAACTCTGGTGTTATGACAGCCTTCAAGAACTGGAAAAGACAGTACAAGTAAGAGTCTGAAAAAAAAAAATTACTCATAACTCTAGTGCATTTAATACTTTAGGCTTTGATAAAGACACTCTTCAAATGTCTTCTCAGACAGAATCTCATGCCAACTGCAAACTAGTAGATTCCTCATGGTTCAGACACAGCATTGTGCTAGTGGTGGCATGATTGAGAATCAGTTCCTGGTAAGCCTTTGCCTCTATGTCAATGTCAGTAATGTTTCTCCTCTGCTCAGCTAGGAAAATGGCCATTAACATGTACTGTTGGCAAACCCACGCCTCTGATTGCTAGGTAGAGCTCCAAAGACACATTTAGTGCTGGACTGCATGCCAGAGAAAGGTGGCATTAAAAGAATTGTGCAAGGGAAGGGAGGTGCAAGGATAAGACACATTTTTCACTCAACTATAGGGAAACCATTACCTCCATTCTCATGATGATCCTGTTGTTCCTAGTTGCAATGCTCACTAGGTGTTGAAATCTTAGATCTCGAGCCTGAAGACCCAATTCCTGATACAATTCTGTTTTCTTCTTTTCTATCACAAAAATATGTTTAGATTAAGGCATTTAGGAGGCAAGCGTATATCTTATGAAATCACATTTTCCTGTGTTACTAAGTCCCATAGAAGAAAACAACAGAAAACCAAAAAAGCTGTGCTATCTTTAAAACAGTTTTTCTCCCATTGACTCTTCGATGTAATTTATTTTTTATGAAATTTAGAAGACTGAGTGGAAAGAAAATAAAGTCTACACAGATGTAAAAAGTTGGCCATGACAATTAATTTCATGTCAGAAACCAACTGACTTGAGAAAGCACATGTAATCCTACAGTAAGGGAAACACTGAATGGTTTGGGTTGGAAGGGACCTCTGGAGGTCATCTAGTCCAACCCCCCCTGCAGTGGGCAGGGACATCCCCAACTAGATCAGGTTGCCCAGAGCCCTGGCAAGCCTCACCTTGAATACCTCCAGGGATGGGGCCTCAACCACCTCCCTGGGCAACCTGTTCCAGTATTCCACCACCCTCATGGTGAGGAACTTTATAGAATCATAGAAACATAAGACAGGAAAAGTAGTATGCTGGTCAAAAACGTTGAAAGGCAAATAAAAATCACCTTCCTGTGAGAGATGGTATGTATTATTTTCAAAATATTACTTAAAAGTATATAAAAATTGTAACAATAAAGATGCTATGAAGACCAATAGAAGGCAGGAAAACAGAGGAAACATTACAACATCCCAAATAAACACAGTGAAGTATCCCAAATACAATATTCTACCCCATGTAGATGTCCAGTTAGGCTTTTTGGTATCGGACATGGAAAAAAAGACAAACAAAAACCATACAAACTAACAAAACTACAATAAAAACTCACCAAAATAGGTTGCATTTCCCTCTTTGTCAAGCTTCATCTAAAGGAGCGGAAAAAACATTTTTTTTTATGTAACTACTATAAAACAAGAAATCAGTTCCTAAAATTGTTTGTACTTGCCTAGAAGTCAAATGGAAAATACATCATTAAAAAAAGCAACTTTTTATATCCTTTCTGCACAACTCACCCCAATAAAGAAAAATATTGCACCAAATTACCATGTAGTTCACTGTGTTTGTATACACACTGGACAAAACTGGTGCCATCTGCAGACCATGTTTCTACATAAGCCTTGGGAAGGAGGTGATTTGCAGAGACTTAGAATAGAACAGAATAGCCTAGACCAGACTACTTTAGTTGGAATGGATCTACAGTGATCACCGAGTCCAACTGCCTGATGACTTCAGGGCTGACCAAAAGTTAAAAGCATTTTATTAAAGATATTGTCCAAATGCTTCTTCAACACTGATCAGCATGGAACATCGACCACCTCTCTCGGAAGGATGTCCCAGTGTTTGACCACCCTCGTGGCAAGAAAAAAAATGCTTCCTAACATCCAGTCTAAATCTCCTCTGGCACAGCTTTAAAACGTTTCCGCACATTCTATCCTGGGATACCGAGGAGAAGAAATCAGCATGGCACCTTAGATTTTGGATTATAAATTTTGCTATTTCCTCTGGAGCAATCTTTAAAAAATTACAAATAAAATTTAAAATGTAAAGAGTACCATAAGCAGGGTAGTTAGGCCTTGTGTCCATGTCAAGTATTGTATTAACATGCTATTCCACTAGCAACCTACATCTAAATCCTCATCTTAGCACTTGTCATTCAGATTGTTTAACATTTGCATCTCCTAGTAAAATTATTTGTACTGGGAAAAAAATGCAATGTCTGGTTTAATCAGACAGTTTGCCGTTTTGCTTATAAACCATGTAGCTTAATTCCATATTAATGGCTTTAAAAATAACTTTCCATGAATTAAGCATACGTAAGCGTGCATTCCAGTAGAGCTGCAACAAGGGTTACATGGCCACAAGGACCTAGATGCACGCACCCTGCTGCAGGATGACTGCTTCTCATCCTCAAGGAGGCCTTACCTTCCCTCACACACATTAATAAAGTCAAACAGCTTGCAAATGGCTTTCAGACTCATTTAAAAAAAAAATACGGAGAGCTTGTTTTTCCCCAAATCTTACATTTACTTAGAATTGCAGCTACCGAGACACAGCAATAGTATTACTAAAAGATCTTCACAAGCCTTGACAAGCTTAACAAGAAACCACCTGACTGCAACAGTTCTAAGGGCCAGCCTGTCTTCACAATCAAAGCAAGAGAACTTCCAATGGATGCTGGACCTTAGAAAAACATCTTGCAGAAAGCTGTATACCATAACTGGTCCTCAAATCATGAGTACCTTACACCAGTAATTTAGAACTATGGATCTTCTGTGAGAGACAAATCTATTTACTCTTACGATGCTTTATGAAAAAAAATAAAAGAACACCATCACCAAGCACAAGCTTCCCTTGTTGGTGAGATGTCTATATGTACTCACCACTGCAAAAACAGGAGACACACTAGCTAAGGTGGCTTGAGAGGCTTCTGTCGTGGCATGTTGACAAAATTTACCTGAAGAAAGACAAAACATTTCTTCTTATGGCACACAGCACTTTGCCTTTAATTACACGGTGGCCTGCTATAAGCCATCTGCATAATGCACTGACACAGAAACCAAGGCGGCCATGAGAAGGCCCCTACGAACTTGACACCCGCCCAGCAGCGTCCCAACCGGAGGCCGATACCGCACGGAACGCAGCTACTGCCGCTTTGGTTTCCCAGTCCCTGGACAGGGTGTCACCATTCCTCGCCCCACCGGGGCGTGCAGAGCCACGGCCGCCGCGAGGGCCCTAGGCCCTGCAGGGACGGGCCGTAGTGGCAGGCCAGCGGCAAGCCCGGCCCGAGCCAAAGCCGGCCGCGCCGCTTACCCGCCCATCGCAGCCCCCGGGCACACAGTGGCACTGGCAGCGCCGCGGGCCGGGCCTGGCCTGACAGCAGCCCCAGGGCAGCCCACAAGCGGGACCCGCCGCCCGCCGCGCCAGCCCAGCAACGGGGGCGGCCCAGGGCGCGGAAAAGCAGCCCAGCGCGCAACATAGGCAGCCGGCACGGCAAAGCAAGGCACGGCTCCTATCGCGCAGCCGCGGAAAAGGAGGAGCCCCGGCGGCTGCGGGGTTACCTCTGCGCAGCTTGGGAGGAGCGTCGTCGATCGGTAGCTCTGAGGTAGAGTCCCAGCAGGCATACCCGTTGCAGATTTACAGCCGCTGCTGGCAGCCAGGTTGGACGGTGTTCTGTGCCCTCGCCGCCGGTGGGTGCTGGCTATGGGCAGAGTTGGTAACGGAGCGGCGGCTGCGTGCCCCCGCAAGCTGTTGTCACCGCAGCAGACGCGGGTCTGCAAGATCTCCTCCGGCCTCTAGCAGTGTTCCGTTGGTGTTGGAAAGATAGAGCTGAAAACTTTTAGGCTGAATAAGCTTATAATGAACTGGTCTGAAAGCAGGATAACAAGAATGGAAAGTCCTTAAGACTAAAGGACAGGCTGACCTCAGGTTAAAATAATCAGAAACAAGACAGTAATTAAGAGCAATATCTGAAAACAAAAATTCTGTCAACTTTTGTAGATAAGGCCTCATTATTTTTACACAAACTAGAAAGAGATTTGGACAAAGATCAAACCATTGAGGTGTCCCATCCATAACCTGGGGTGTTGGAGCTAACAGTGTGCTAGCTTTCTGTGTGTGTTTGTATGTACATATACTAATATGCATAAATGAGCATTTGTTGCTAGTGGATTCACATGTACAGAATCAGAATGATGGTGTACACACACTGCACAAAGATAAATGACTTCATGAGGAAGTAATTACCTTAGAAAGTTCCTCTGTCGTTAAATACAGCATGTAGGTGTAGACTGAAGCCATCAGAGAGTTGCAGTTTTGGGGTATGCATGCCTGAAATCAAATGTTGTCCTTCTTTTATACTTCATAAAAAACTGAAATCTGCTTAAATAGAGTGTCTTAGCTCTGGTTCTGGTTAATTGCAGCAGGTGGCACTGCATACAAGACTAATACTCTTGGATGTCAGAGATACAATTTGGAAATACCAGACAGCACACAAAATACTGCAGGAGAGCAGGAAACAAACATGTACTGTTGCTGGCAACTAGTGGCAGCTGATGATGACTCTGCATGTCTGGAATGCAAAAGCTAGAGAAGCATCTGAAGAGTATCTAGCAAAAATTTACATGTAATGAATTTGCAGTAACTCTTGCACAGCTGACATTTCACACTCTTCAGTAAAAAAAGGAAAAAGATACTGGGCTGATCTATTTGTTTCCTTTGTCCATCTGTTATTCTGGCTGCTTACACGACAGAAGTGTTGGAAATAAGAAGATGTAATTTCACAGCAAGTATATACTGATAGGAACTTTCATATGTATGATGAAACAGGCAAGTGTACCAGTAAGTATTGATATTGTATCTTATTATAGCTGCATTATTGGTCATCATCATAATAGTGTTAGAAGGGCAGGACACCAAATACACTTCTGTCTTTAGAGGTGAAGGCAACACACTGGTGTGAACTGGCAGCCAGGGCTAAGTTAAGAAGCACAGATAAAATGCCTGATTTTATGCTGCTGCTGACAATAGATAATGAGAGCTGGAACTGCCATCTATTTATTGTAGGTCTAAACACCAACGAGCTGCTTGCTGCTTCTGATGTATGTGTTAGTATCCTGTCTGTCCTGCTGACAAGTTCATTGAGACAAAAGGGCACGATGGCCATTCTCCATCGAGCTAAAATGACAGGATCCTGCACAGGTTTGGTTAGCCATGAAATAGCCATCCAAAATACAAGCTATTTGTGAGGTTAAGTTATGTGAGCAATGACTGGCTGAATATCTGTGCAGACATGAGACTGGTCCAACTCCAGCTCTGAAACACCAGAGAAAAACACACAGAAAGAGAAAGGAATCATAGGTATCACCAGAGGAGTCCTTACAAACCTCTGCTGAAGAAAAGCTCTGAGAACATTTTGGTAAAACAATGGTAGAAAGCCATACAGATGTCTGTCTACAGATAAATTTTCTCCCAGTGTATGATTTGGACATTTAATCTATCCTGTTTATACACAAACGTGTCTGAAACTATTAGCTGTTTCTTCTCATAAAATAAATGCTCACAGGAGCCCCATTTTAGTCACATTGAGAAACAAAAAACAACAGACCACAAACAATTTAACCCCCAAACCCCCTAAGTTTGCTTCCAGACAGTAGACAGGTGGGTGACGAATGCAGCTGAGTAAGAATAGAGAGAGAAAAGGAAAGATACCATGGAAAAAATTAGATAATATGACATTCATATTTAGAATAATTTATCTTATGTGAATGAGCCAGGGATTCTCAATTGATATTCTCAGGAGCTTTGATTAGAGGTAGCTAGAGTAACACACTGAGAAATCTATGTCTAGAAAGGAAGATTTTACTTTCATTACTCTATAAAAAGACCATATGAAAGATGGTCTCAATGTTTTTCCTGCTGAAGCTAATCCCTTGGAATTTGTTTCTCTGTGGAGAACCATATTCTCATGTGCCAAAGGGTTTGCCAAAGCCTTTTCCCAACGTAACACCTTATCATCTCAGCTGTCTCAAGAATACTGTTAAAAAAGACCTGTATCAATCAAAAGCTGTAGCTTAAACTGTAATTGTCTAATGCTTTTTTTTTTAAGCAAAAATAATCAATCCTGGTATTCTAAGGATTTTTTGATCCAGCAATTTTATAAGTAGGTGAAATTGTTATGACAGGGGTTTTAAATGCACTGATGCACCAGTGCATCAGTATTTTGTTTCTTCCAGTTAGTGTGTGTTCATGAGACTTATCCACCAAACAAAGTATTTATGTACTTTAAACTGTCAATTCAGACAGTCTGATTACCCCAGAATTACAACTGGGAGTAATGGGGCTGCTATTGCTTAGTCTGGTTTTTAGATAAGCTGCACAGCGGTGTAGTTACTAAGTGTGTTCTCAGCACTGTGTGCAATAGAATAAGCTGTATTTTGCTCTCTGTGCTTTAAAACTTTGTCCTTTTCCATTCTGTCTGTCTTTTCTTTAGCACTAGGATATGTTCTTGCCTTCATGACCTCACATTTTGCTGTCACTGAGCCTTGTTGTTAGGGCTGCAACAAGCTTGTTGCAATAAGCTCCAAAATCTTTCCTGGTTCTAAATTAACAAGAAACCTCACAGCATTTTGCTGCAGAAAAAGTGGCCCTACTTGATGCTATGTCACTATACCATGGCTCTGTTCTCATTGCATCCCCCAATGTGTGTTTGTTATGTGACCTCAGGTCCATCATATGATTCTGATACACAACCTGATTCATGTGATCTCATGCATCCACCTCAAGTTAAATGAGAGCTCAGGTATTATTAATCATAAAGAGATTATGTGTCTCTGCATTTGTCTTAATTTTGTCAGTGGGTTAGAAGCTTGCCTTATTACTCTTGAAAATGTGATAGGAGACTGCTTAACAATGTTAACCATAGTGGGGCTAAGAGGACAGGCCCTGGAAAGGCTAGAAGGAACAGATTCTCATGGATGAAGGCCCAGCTGCCATGGGCTGAAGTGTTTGAGCTTTTCTTAGCTTGCGGGCATTGGCAAGATGGAAAACATGCTGAATTTATACAGTTATGGAAACACACTGGATTTGTTTTCTTTTGTTCCTATTACTGAAGAAAATAAAATGTCTTGTTCTGAAAGTTTGGTGTGAAATAGTGGGCTCTGTAGCCCACTGTGGGCTGGACAGTCATGGTTGCCTTTCAGAGGCTGAATTTGAAGGTGTTGCCTTAAGAGTAAGGAAATGGTGAGATCCCAGTGCATTATAAACAAAGCAATAGAGGGCAGAAATGCAAGCAGCTAAATTTGAAAGATGAAGTCTTTAGAGGCACAGCTATTAGCTGCGTCTAGGTTAAGTTCTTCACTGCAATTCTTCAAAGGATTCATAATGTGCTCCCAATTTTGGACAAAGATTTTGTCCACCACTTGTAGGTTGGTTTAAGGCTAGCAGTGATTTGGTACCATTTAAGGGATACTTTAATACAGTCCACAAAAATGATTGTAACTAGCATGGCCATAGGGAAAGACCAAACACATTTTGGAGTAGCACGAGTGTCAAAATGGGTACACAAGTAAAATATTCAGTGGCTTAATCCTATGCCAAAGATGTTGTGTGATTGCAAATTAGACCTAAGATCACCAAAAGTGGTAGAATCTGGCACAAAATAGCAGGTAGTTGACCTATCACTACTTGACTGCAGAACTGTGTGAAGTATTTTTGTTTCCTACACATAAGCATATTTTTAACACAAATGTTCATTGCAGGGTGCAACAGATCAGTGTTAAACAGTATTAATTTGAAGATGGTAAGGGCTTAGTTCTCCCTTTTATTACTTAGAAGAAACCCAGCAGCAAGTAGAGAAATGTATCTGTTAACCAATAACAGTAGCATATTTGACTTCCTTCACCCTGAAATTGCTCTTTTTGTAATGGTTAACTGCCCTGTTGTAACTCACAGCAGGGGGTGTAATTTTCCTGTCAAAGGAAGGAAGATAAAAGGAAAGAAAAATTCCTTCCATCACATGTGTTGAAATCCATTTGGAAGAACAATCATTACTGTACACAAAATTTCAGGTAGGAGGGTCTAGACCAGTTTTAGTCTTGTGACTATCATTGGGGGATAAAAGGCTGTTAAAGGAACTCAGTTTGAATTTAAGGCATTTTCTGTTTATTTTCTCTCAAGTTTTATGGTTTCTTGTACTCAAGGTGTGGCAAAAATCCAGTGGAATTAAAATCTCTGTACTTTATTTTGCAGCTTCCTGGAAAGAGCAAAGCAGATAGCATTAAAAGGTATAACCAAAAGCATGTCTACGGTGTTCTCAACTAAAGAAAACTTATCTCTAGTCAGAATTTATTTGGGCACATCAGAGACTCATCAGTTCATTGAATAAACCCATAAGATGTATGCTTGGTTGATTTTTTTTTATAAATTTTTTTATAATTTGAGGATATCCAAAGTTACTTCCCCAAACACTGGACAGTCTGGAGATGTTTGGCTGAGAATTAGCAAGGAAAATACAGCTTCAAGTGGATAATTTATCAAGTTTTTAAACCAGGTCAAGATGAAAATGGTATCAGGATCACTTAATGATCTGATGTATTTATATGATCAATCAAAGGCAGTTTTTTGATGATGGTATAGGTTGGATCTGATTCAACACAGAAAGGACATGGACCTGATGGAGTGGGTCCAGAGAAGGGCCACGAAAATGATCTGGAACACCTCTCCTATGAAGACAGGCTGAGGCAGCTGGGATTGTTCAGCCTGGAGAAGAGAAGACTTCGGGGGGACCTACTAGTGACTTTCCAGTACCTAAAAGGAACTTACAAGAAGGCTGGAGATGACCTATTTACAAAGGCCTGTAGTGAAAGGATAAGGGGTAATGGTTTTAAATTGGAGATGAGTCGATTTAGACTTGATACTAGGAAAAAGTTCCTTACCACGAGGGTGGTGGAACACTGGAACAGGTTGCCCAGGGAGGTGGTTGAGGCATTCAAGGTGAGGCTTGCCAGGGCTCTGGGCAGCCTGATCTAGTTGGGGATGTCCCTGCCCACTGCAGGGGGATTGGACTAGATGAGCTCCAGAGGTCCTTTCCAACCCAGATGATTCTGTGATTAATATGTATATTAATACATTTTTAATACATGCTATACCATATTTACTATGTAGAATACTAGAAATTTACTTAGGAAGCAGTGCAACATTACCCCAATTTGACTTTACATTATATTATTTTAAATGGCTTATTTTACTTTTTTTTTGTTTTGTTCTGTTTATGTGTTTTTGTTAAAAATAAATTGTGCTCAATGGTATTCTGATTTATCAGGCTACTGTTCTTGGTGTATTCGATTTTGAGCTTGGTTTAGTGGGGCAAGTCACCTCAGAGTCTGATTAACTGAAATTATCCACACAGAACTGCAAGTTTGGGCCAGCTCAGCAGAAGTGGTATTAGCTCTTCTGATAGATTACAGATTCTTAAGAGAACAAATTAAAACAGACTCACTCAACCAGAGAATGATAGGAGTACTGAAAAGCTTTTAAATATTCCAGGAATGCATCTAACTAAATAAATGTACCTAAATACTGGGGGAGTGTAGTTTTGTGTTACTAGTAAATTTTGCCCATTCAGATGGTAGGATGGGGGAAAAGCACCAAAACATAGTCCATAACTTCTACATATCATCTCAAAAAGACATTCAGAGGGCATCACATTAGTAGGCACATAAAAAAAAAAAAAATCAGTTGTCTGTACACACATATATGCAATTAATTTGTGTAGTTCTAATTTCAACCCCATTGATAACTTTTTTTTCCCCCTGCAAGATCATGGCCCAACTTTATTTCTGAATTGCAGCAAATGTAAACAGCAAATGGCAAGCAGTGACCTAGAGCAAAAATCCAGTTTTTAGGTGGGATTTTTAATAACTGACAAGAGGGAAAGTAAGAATGGAATCTGTAATGGTAGTGGTTTTCAGTGGTTGCTTTGTTTCAATACATGGACCATCCTGCACACACAACTGGTAATCGTTAATTATTAATAATGAACCAAAGGCACAACAAGGCACCAGTCTCCGAGGAGAACGCATGTATTAGAATCAGCAAATGAATACAGAAAACAAGCCTGGGCAGAGAGCCTGAAGCACTCAAGTTGTAGAAACTGCCTCTAGGTGATGGCTATGGCTTGCCCTTGTGTCTACGCTGGGCCAGCTGCCCACTGTTGTCATGACTTTGATCTGCAAGATCTAGTTAAAGTCTATTTTATTCTTGGGAGGGGAGGACCTAACTCCTTTCGTAAGAAATCCCAGGAAGAGCTGGCCTGAAGCGAAGGAAAGAAGTGTTGTTTTTCGGCCACCCTTCTTCTCAGCCCTCCCGGCCCGGTGGCGGCGCCGGCGTGGCACGGCCTCAAACTCTAGGCCCTTTACGGCGGGCCCAGAGTCCTTCGCGGGGCAGACTCACGGAGTGGTTACTCCCGTAGTAACCGACACCCGAGTGCAGTGAGGCCGGGTCACCCTCGCCGGCACCCGCCTGGTGCGCGCCACTTCACAGCGGCCTCGCCTAGCTTCGCCTCGCCCTGCCCTTCCTGGCTCGACGGTCGCATTCTCCCTACCCTGCTGCCCGTGCTTGCTGTGGGAGGGCTGAGACGCCTCGACGTTTCCCCGTTGCCACCGTCGCGGCGGTTGCTGCTCCCCCTTGAGGGCAGCTCAGGCGGCTGGCCCTTCCCTTGTGGCGGGGAGCCCCGGCGCGCTGCAGGGGAGAGGCAGCGGTAGGCAGCGCCTCGGCCGCCGCGGGGGAGGAGAAGACATCCCTCGCTCAGGTGCGGCCCTCTCGGTTTAGTTCCTTCTGCCACCATTGCTCTCGCATTCCCTCTTCCTGTCTCTGGGCACGACGCATCCTCGTCCTCCTTCCCCCAGCCATTGCCTGGTGAATAATTCAGCCTTGTTTTCTGCTGACCTCCGCACTGTCCTGACCTGACGTGGCCGCTGGTTCTGGGTCTGTCAGGCTCCTGGCACGCTCTCGCCCGGCTGGGCAGTGAGGAGGACAAGTATACGAGAGATAAAGTTTCCCGAGCAAACCTGGGTGGTAGCCGCAACCAGCTGTCTGTGAGGGCAATGCGGGAGGATAAAGACCCTGGGAGTCCATAGGTCTCCATACAATGTTTCTGGGTTTGTTTTTGTTTTTCAGGGTTAGTGTAATCCCCGTTAACCTCCCCAGGCGCCAGGGAGCAGCAAGAGCCGGTTGCCTAGGAGGAGCCGTTTTTGAAAGGCTGAGCAGAGCTGTGCCGCAAGCCTAGGGGAGGCTGTAATCCCTCCCCGCAGCGCCGGGCCCCCTCCTCTGCCTCCCTGGAGGTGGACCCTGGGGCCCAGGCCCCGGCGTGAGTGTGGGTGCTTCACCCCTGGCTGGGAGTTGTCAGGGCGGAGGTGAGAGGGGTGCTCAGGCAGGAGCCTTCTCCTGAGTAAACAGGTGCAGGCAGTGCGTCAGAGTGGCACAAGAGGTCTGAAGCCACCAAGCATGACAAATCCTGGCACGAAAGGGTCGTGGCTCTTGCAGCCGACGGTGAAGAGTGTGCTAGTGTACCGCAACGGGGACCCATTCTTCCCCGGGCGCCGTGTTGTCGTCCATGAGAAGAAAGTGTCCAACTTTGAGGTATTCCTGAAAGAGGTGACAGGCACGGTGAAGGCACCCTTTGGAGCTGTGCGTAACATCTATACACCCCGAGGTGGGCATCGTGTGCGGCAGCTGGAGGAGCTTCAGAGTGGAGAGCACTATGTGGCTGGTGGCAGAGAAGCCTTCAAGAAACTCAAGTGAGTGGCTAAAAGTAATGTAAAATTTACATAGAACTTGAATATCAGCATGTGGGGTTTGGTGCCCCCTCTTAATAGGGATTGCAAAACAGAAAAAAAGGATTTAAAGGCTACGACCCTAGGCCAAAAAGAAAGGTACTTGTAAGAGTGTTTGTAAAAGAGCTTTAGAAGTGAGCTACAGAAAGGCTGCTGTTAACATCAGTTACATAGTGGCATCTCCCTGACAGTGGTAGACAAGGAGAAACAGCCTTTTAAACCGAGGGACTTGTGGCAGTGGCATGTTGTTGTGATGTGTGTGCTTAACCGAGGTGTCAGTATTGGTGCTCAGTGGTAATAGGGAGAAAGCTGTAGAAAGCTGTGGTGCTGACAGCTTTGCCGTGAAGTTGATGAGCCTGGGAATTTAATTCCCAACACATCCATTCTTTATTAAAAAAAAACACCTAAAATAGTCAGCCCAGCTATCCACTTCTCCATCACTTCTGTTCATTTTGAGGAGCTATATAGCCTTTTTATGGCCATAATAGCTGAGTCCTTCCTGTTACTTAAAAGATGACTACTTCCTTTCCCCTGCCTGGCCACCAGGAGTTAAGCTGACAATTTCTCTGTTTTCTACCGACTGACTAGGAGAATATCATGGAGGAGATTTGGGCTTTTAGGTGTGGGCTCTACATGTATCTACATGTGATCAGTAATGGTTCTTAATTCTGGCAGTGAATTTAATGGTCTTAATTGCCTAATTACATGTTCTGTTCAGTCTTTGTGGACATTATTCCTACAGCTGAATTAAAAAAAAAAATCAATCTCAAAATTAACAGTCCCTTTTTGGAGATGGTTGGGAATTCATATGCTGAACTACCAGCTTTACAGGACCTTGCTCATCTTGGTTTTGTAGAGTTGAGGACACAACATTTTTCAGGATAACCAACTTTTCTTTCAGGACAAAACTCTGTGTGTAATGAACAGGATCTCTATCAGNCAGTGAATTTAATGGTCTTAATTGCCTAATTATATGTTCTGTTCAGTCTTTGTGGACATTACTCTTTCCATTTTTGTCACTGGCTGCTTCTGATGTATTGTAGAAGCTTGTGCTTCAGTGGCAAAGCTAGAAAGATGTATGACAGACTAAATAAAAACCCCTTTCCCTCTCTGCTCATTTCTGTGTCAAATGCTCACCTCTCAAGGAAGATCAACTGTATCTTTTTGGTATTAAATACTGTGATTCTGTAGATGGCTTAAAGTTATTAGCTGTCAGCACATCATGTTTCACCTCCCTAAATGTGTTTTATGTATGACAGAGGCTAAACATAATTGTTTGTCATTAGCATGCACTGTGTAGAAAATTGGGCACTCTGGGAAAAAGCATTTATTTTTGTCATTTAATGGTTTATGGTCAGAGTTTTAATGGTGAGAGCTGAGTCTGGTCTGATATCAGCAAAAATTTTGTATATTTTTAGTAACTTTTTTTTTTTAGTGATGCTTGTTGGACACATTCATTGCTGTGATAGACTATGCAGGGCTCAGCTGTAAAATTGAGGCTTGTGGCACCCATGTGTGGGAGCAAAATGGAAAGGAGAGAGTATCCAAGGAGAAGCAGAATCTTGAAGTGTCATTGCTCCACTTCAAGCAGTTCATTTATTGCTCTTCAGATGCCTTACACTGAGAACTGAATCTTTCTTCCCTCTCCACAGTGAATTCTAGACTAAACTATGCTTACCTTAAGCATGGAACCTCTGTCATTCCAAGCCCTGAAGCTTAACATCTTGTGATAGATACCCCTAAGGGTATGTAGCCAATATAAAGTGTTGATATGTTTCTTTTCTTAAATCAAAATAATCAACATTTTAAAATTCTTTTAGAAAAACGTACATTTTTTTAAAGGAAGAATCATTAGCCAATATTAGAATTCTCATAATATATAACAAATTTCCCAGCTTGTTTCATCATTTTCGTATGTGCTAAGTGAATACATGCCTTTTTGAGGTGTATGTGATGAGTTATGTTGGTATATTGTTGTTGTTGCAGTGATGAGTAAGAATGTATGTTGAGGCCTGCACCTCTGTGGAGTTCTTCCCTGACTCTCAACTTCATGAAAGAGAACTATCTATGATGGAACTGGTTTCAACTTCTAGCTTTTTTTCAGCATGCTACTCTACTTTCCTCCTACCTTTAGCCATTTACTTGTATCTATGCTCAGTAATTAATGGTAGATTGTCCTCTCCCCAGCAGTATCTCTTTAAACACTGTAGTTTCATCACTGTCTTGGGTAGACATTGAGTGGAAGTATTTCTGCTTTAGCAATTGGGAATACTTTTGTGAAGTTTTTGGTCTGTCATTTTTTTAAGTGCCATTGTCCCAGAGAAGTCTTTGGCCCTATTTAGACCCTTTTAGATTTGTAGATCCCTGAAATTTGACAATGGAACGCCCAGACCTCTGCAGAGTGAATTTAAGCCTTTGACTATGTATTTGGTTTTTCTTTGCCACTTTTCTTAGTTCTTCTCGAAGTAATTCACAGATGCAGAGGAAACAAGATCTACAATCAGCAGCTGTTGTTGTAGGCTGTTGGAACTATTTTGTCTGAGACCTTTATTTCTTTCCATTCTTGTAGGCTTTTTAGGCTTCTTTTTTTCTTTTTTCTTTTTTCTTTTTTTTAATCTCAAGAGGACTTGTTCCTTTTTACGTGTTGAAGCTTGCAACAGTTGTTTTTGTTTGTTTTGAGCATTCACAGAATCACGGAATCACCAAGGCTGGAAAAGACCCCCAGGATCATCAAGTCCAGCCTATG
>VWZO01008705.1:128116-174452 GCA_013396975.1 Bucco capensis | reverse complement strand
CAAATTTACTGATGGTAGACTCGATCCCCTCATCCAGATCATCAATAAAGATGTTGAACATTGTCCTACATTGCTACATTTACCGTTTTCAAAGCATTGGCATGCACTTGCAACATTGGCTGGAAGCCTTGGTGTGTCTTACTGACCCTACATGCTGAAGTCTGGAAATCCTTGTGAACATTCTGTGGTATCTTGAGAAACATTTGCCTTTTTTTTGTTTTATTGTTTCTACACCTCCATTCAGGTCCTGTGAGTTCTCAGCTTTGGCCAGGTGTTAAAGTTTGCTCTGGCAATCAAATCTTAGCCCAGTCATTAGCTACAGAGCATGATGTTACTGGGGGATTGCAGATGTCTTGTGGGCACTGAGGGCTTTTGGGAAGCCTGCACTGATGCTTGCCCATCAGGTACACCTGACGTTCTCAGATAGGGTCTTCTAGTCTTAACAGCCTGGCAAAGCACCTGTGATTTCCCACTGGAAGTGGGAATAGGGAGAACCTGTAACAAATGTACATCACCTAATATTGGGTTAGATGATCCTAGCATAGAACAGATGCCCCAGCCATTTTTGTTCTCATGGTTAGCTCTTGGCAGAAGGTGCTGAAAGGTGCTGCTTTACTGAGTTATAATGGCCCACAAAGGTTATCTCTTCCTACGGCACTGAGAACTAGATCATCTTGCAGTACCAGCAGCTGCTGGGAGCAGCATTCAGGAGGAGAACTGCTCTCATGGCTCTCAGACTGATGACAAGGGAAAGGAGTTGGCATGATCTGGGTACCTGGCCAGTTGCCGGTTTGTCTGTCTGTGGGTTACTCATGCTTGAAGGCTTATTTAATTCCCTTTCTTTGGAAAGGCATCATACAGCTAATCCATCACTGCATGTTTAAGTAACACTTTTGTTTTAATGCAATACTTTTGTGAGAATATGTACTCTGTTGAAGGGCAATACTGTTCAAATAGATGTATTGTGGTTTCTTGTCCAATTGAGACTTGTATTTTGGCTATTCATAAAATAATTTAAAGATACTATTGGTTCATCACAGTCACAAGAAACCAGAATATACAATGTTCAGATGTGTCCATGTCCTTTTGAAACACAAGTAGTATAAAACCTGATGCCCTGGTTTAAACTTAGGTATGGAGAAAAGCTTGAAATCTATCAGAGACTTAGTGTGAGAAACCAGGAGGCAAGATGATGACTTTGAAAACTCTGTTGATATTGTGCTGAGTTTTATTGATCCACTTGACAGTAGTATGTGAGCTTTTTTCTGACAAGAGGATTGTTGGTCTGTTCTAATCACCAGTGACTTGAAAAGTAGATGGTTAGTTCTCCCCTGTCTTTTGTATTAGCCCAGAGGTCTAGCCTGCAGATTTATATTAACAGTCCTTCAATAAAATCTTAAATTAGTTACTTTTTATCATGATAAATTTAAAAGTTTCATGTATAAAACAATGTAGAAATACTTGTGTTACATAATTTAGATGCTTCTATAATTAATCAAAACTGTTTTCCTTCCACAGCTATTTGGACATCGGCGAAACAAAGAAAAGACCTGCTGAAGTCAGTAACGAGGTAGGATGTCTGAAATACTTAAATAGTCATCGTCGTCGTGGCTAGGCTTTGCGAACGAAGATCCAGGGAGGGCTCCACCCACGCTCCTCACCAGCGCCTTTTCCAAGCGCGCTGATAAAAAGAGGATAGCGGATAGCACCCTCGAGCCTGCGCTATGGATTTTTTTTAGGTGAGACACAGCATGCGCAGAGCTGGACCCACCCTTTAGTCCTAAGGTTCATCTGCCAGGGCCTAGCAAGCTTGGACGCTGGCAGCCAAGTCCTTAGGATGGAGGTTTTATTAGAGTGTCCTTCTCTTAGGTGGAAGGCCTTACAAGGCTAAACGAGCTCCATCTGCCTGGGTTTGGAATCAGAGTTGTCCTTCTCCTAGGATGACTGCCAGAAGGCTAATGAGCTCATCCTACCCATCCCTAACATTCTATGATTCTATGATCTGGTCATAAACCTAAGGGAACTTTTATTCATGCACAAAAAGATGGTGGGAATGAAAATTTTGTGAGTTTTAGACCAGCAAATTTTCATAACAACTTCGTGTTTTCTCTGAAGAAGGGACGCTTTTGTTTGAAAAAAAATCACAGTTAGTTGAAATGCTTTTCCTAGTCATTGCCTGTGTCAGTTGTAAGCTTCTAATTAGTTTTAGTCCATAATTCTGCAAGCTTACCTGTTTCTCTTGAACAGTGCTGTGGTATAGCCTGAGGAGATAACTGTAGGTCTCAAAAATCACTGTACATGGATTTTTGTGAGGTACGTGACTCCACATTGTTTTTACTGTATTGCATATAGAGATAGCAGTGATCCCAATAAACATTTGAATTACACCTTCTGCCTCAAAGGAAGCATGAGCGTACTTGTTTTGCAGTGATTTAATGGTTTGTGTAGCAGATGTCTTCAGACAGCAGGACACCTTATACTGGAAGACTCTCAAAATTGAGGCCTTAGTGCCCTAATGACATTTACTGTGATACTCAGATACTTCTTACTCAGAGGCTATGAAATATGACACTTGTGTTTTATAATTAATCATAACTTTGTAAGGTGTATTCTTTTTTCTTTCAAATGGGCACGATAAACAGGAAGATCAAATTCAAGTTGGAGATTTGATATACTACAAGTACCATATAAATTTACTCTGTTGGATTTTTTTTCTTCACTTTGTTTATAAAATTGTCTAGAGCATTGTAGAGAGAGTTTTGTTGGTTTCATGTCTCCCTTTTGTTTGGATCTTTTTTTACAATGGAAAGGGAACAATTTTAAAAAATAGGAAAAGTTAAACATTGATGAGGCAGGCAGCAGGGTTATAAACTGTTGCTGATGAATGTATAAAACTGAGCAACACACCTTCACATATGCACCAAGCTATCCAATGTATTTTATACATTTTTGGCCTTCAGCGTTTTCTTATTCCAGTCCTGAGTTTCCTCTGATCAAATGTTTTTAATCTTGCTGAAAATTAATCTTACTTTTAATTGTGATCTAAGTAAGAGGTTCTGTGCCGACAGCAGAGGGAGCATTAAACTCATTGCCCACGGTAAAGTGTGGGGAGTGATACCCATGTTCCTATAATCCTTGTATGGGTAGGATGAGCTCATTAGCTTTCTGGAAGTCATCCTAGGACAAGGACAACTCTGATTCCAAACCCGGGCAGATGGAACTCGTTTAGCCCTGGAAGGCCTTCCATCTAAGAGGTTAAACCTCCGTCCTAAGGACTTGGCTGCCAGCGTCCAAGCTTGCTATGCCCTGGCAGATGAACCTTAGGACTAAAGGGTGAGTCCAGCTCTGCGCATGCTGTGTCTCACCTAAAAAAAAAATCCATTGCTCAGGCTCGAGGGTGCTATCCGCTCTCCTCTTTTTATCAGTGTGCTTGGAAAAGGCGCTGATGAGGAGCATGGATGGAGCCCTCCCTGGATCTTTGTTCGCGAAGCATAGCCATGACGAAGTAAGAGGTTAAAATTTTTGTTTATTTTTTGGGGAGAGGGGAGGTAAAAAGTTTCTGCAGTAGCAGTATTGCACTTACCTGAATCTTCAATACATCAAACACAGTCCTGAACCAAACCCCCCACCTTTGGATGTATGTCTTTACTATTTTTTTCTGAATACCTGAAGGTGTGGATAGCACCATATTTTTTTCCTAAAACAGGGTCTGGGTGAAAAAGAAAATTATTCTTACATATCTAGGACAAGATAAAGTACTTGAGGAAATTGCTTCTAACTATCTCTGAACATATGATGGTTTGCATTCACCAGTTGGAGAGTGACTCCATTGATAGTGTGTATGTATGGCTAGGCTTCGCGAACGAAGATCCAGGGAGGGCTCCACCCACGCTCCTCATCAGCGTCTTTTCCAAGCGCGCTGATAAAAAGAGGAGAGCGGATAGCACCCTCGAGCCTGAGCAATGGATTTTTTTTAGGTGAGACACAGCATGCGCAGAGCTGGACCCACCCTTTAGTCCTAAGGTTCATGTGCCAGGGCCTAGCAAGCTTGGACGCTGGCAGCCAAGTCCTTAGGACGGAGGTTTAACCTCTTAGATGGAAGGCCTTACAGGGTAAACGAGCTCCATCTGCCCGGGTTTGGAATCAGACTTGTCCTTCTCCTAGGATGACTGCCAGAAGGCTAATGAGCTCATCCTACCCATACAAGGATTATAGGAACATGGGTATCACTCCCCACACTTTCCCGTGGGCAATGAGTTTAATGCTCCCTCTGCTGTTGGCACAGTTATTGTACCAGGGGCCACAGAAGACCCCAAGTGATTTTCAGACTGTGCCTGATTGATAGTGTATGATGTCACTAATTCCATGTGCCTTTTGCTAAGAATGTAGTTGTCTTCATGGAAGACCCTTAGCCAAATCTCCTGATACTGTCAGTTATCAGGACAACCACAAGCTTGCTCCTTCAAGGCTAGTTTTAAGGCTGATTGTTTTGCTACGTATCTTCTTGATATAATAGAAATTCTGTGCAGTTGGAGAAGTAGTTGTAAAAGTTGCTGGTTTTTTACTTACAATTGCCTTTTTTGTAGGAAGGTTTTCTACTATTTCTTTTGGAATTGGTGCTCATTGTATATTATGTTAGCACTTTTGGCCATCTCTCAGGGTTTTGAAGTAAACCAGTATAAAACATCCATTATCTCAGTGTTCTTTCTTCCTATTTGACTTAGTTTTTCAACCTCCACAGTCTCTGTGGAGGGCTTAACTCTCTGTGTTGAGTTTAACTTTATGTGATTGATTTGTTCGGGGAGAGGAATCGTAAAAGTAAGACGAATCCTAGTGATAGGTGATGGGTTTATGAAGAACACAATTGTTTTCATGCTCTAGTAATTTAGTCCTCAGAATGAACTTTCAGGGAACTAGTAGCAGAAGTTTAAATGGCTAAATATTTTTGTGATAAAACAATGTGAGGAAGCAAGTTCTAGTGTTACTTCTTTTTCAGGCAGAATGAAAATGAAAAGGCTAGGTCTGTTTCAGGCCAGGAGGGGTAGCAGAATTGTCTTTGATTTGGCCAGATTTGCATCAGCAAACCAAAAAATCCTATTTTTCCATGATGCTTTGTAGCAGTCTTTTATGCTAGCCGTATAGGTAATTTGCTTTCATAAGACAATAATTTAGATTGAATTTCAAAAATAAAATCCTCCCTGTTTATTGCATAAGAAGACAAAAAGAAACTGTGTGTGTGTGAGTTGACAACATTGCTAAAGGAAAAGTTTATGGCTCAGTCCTGCAAGCACCTCTTTCTCTTTTTCTTTCTCTTTTTCTTTCTCTTTTTCTTTCTCTTTTTCTTTCTCTTTCTCTTTCTCTTTCTCCTTTTCTTTCTCCTTTTCTTTCTCCTTTTCTTTCTCCTTTTCTTTCTCCTTTTCTTTCTCCTTTTCTTTCTCCTTTTCTTTCTCCTTTTCTTTCTCCTTTTCTTTCTCCTTTTCTTTCTCCTTTTCTTTCTCCTTTTCTTTCTCTTTCCCTCTCTGTAAATGGCCTTATGCCACAGTACTCTTGGGTGCTGACAGTGTGTTCAGAATTGGTGCAGCATTTTTTTGGTTGCCCGCAGGAGGAGATGGTCATGGAGCTATTAAAGCTGACTTGCTGTAGACCAAGTTTTGGAAGCACATTGATGCTGGCCTGGGTGATGCTGATGTTTTTTTCTGTAGCTGAACAGTGCCATATATCAAGGATCTGAAAGCTTTAAAAAGGTAGCACAGAAACACGGAGAAATTTGTGTTCAGTGGTTAAGGGTGATGTCATCGTGCATAGGTACAAGCACGTATAATTTGGCATATCTACCTAATAAGTGTTTCTCAGTGGAAGATTTTCTTCAGTAAAACAATTGCAAATATCTGTTTCCAATGCTAGTTAGTAAGGGGGGAGGCAGAAGGCAGGAAAGAGGCAGAAGGAAGAAAACCTTATGCAACAGCTGTACGCTGTCAATTTGTATGCAGCTGTAGATTTTCTTTTGTGTTAGTTAAATTACCAAATGTTTGACATCTGCTTTTGGGAGTACTTTAATGTTGTTCTTTGAAGGCAGCATCTCAATTACTTTAAATTTGCATATAACTAGAAAATATATGTCAAACTAGAATTAAACAAGAAAAAAAACCATGTTCAAGATAACAGTGTAAATATGCTGACCTACATTCTGAGAGAAGTCTCTCAAGGCCAGGCTGGATGTGGCCCTGGGCAACCTGGTCTAGTGTGTGGCATCCCTGCCCATGGCAGGGCAGTTGGAACTAGATGATCTTTAGGATTCCTTCCAACCTGGCCATTCTATGATTCTAAATCTCCCATCAGTAGTGTCAGCAGCACAGAAAAGTTTGTATTTCTACTTTTTTCTAGTGTAATAACTGCACATAGCAGTTTAATTTTGAGGGCTTTTCTTTTAAAAATAGTTGTAGTATGTAGTTGTAGTATAGTACTAATAATAATGCTCTTAAAATCTTGCCAAATAACTGTAGTTTTGGTCTGTGAGGCTCAACAACCAGAGTTGGGTCTTTAAAAAATATTATTTAAAAAGCCCATTTCTACTACTGCTACAAATCAGGTTTCAAGGTGGTCTTCAAAGAAATAATCTCATTAACTGTTAGTGTTTCTGATATTAAAGATGGATTTCTTTAATCCAGTGTCTATTTTTTTTTTTAATCTAGCTGTTTGCCAGTCTAAGGCCTCTAAACAACTGAAATAAATGGATCAAATTCTAAGCTGTTGGGAAACAGCTATTTTTTTTTTTACCAATCTGACTTACATATGGACTTGACCTTGTAGCCTTGTTCTTCTGGATGAAATAGTGTTTATAGACCAGTGTCAAGACCAGTGTCAATATAAGATTATGAACAAGGGAGGGACACTGACATCTTACTGCAGGATGATACAATTTGTGATGGAAGGGCATGAAAATGATACTGCATATTTATTAAATGTTTCTAAGCAGCAGGAGTTCCTGTAGTGTCAGTTCATGTGATGTCTATAGTTCAGTGATCATTGACTTGAGTAGACTTTGAGCCATGCCCAGGGCCAGGAAGCAGGTGAGATGCTGTTGGTTATGCAAAAATACCAGTGGTAGTTGTGGTACTTTAACAGTCTCTGGATTTCAAGGATAATTAGATGCTTTAATACTGTATTTGCTTTTGCAAACCTTCCTCAGACTGTTATGCATGTGATGAAGGGATTAGTTTAAGAGAAAATTGTTAATTATACAGAAGAAAGGAAGGAGTTTGTAATGGGAAAGGCCAGCAAGATCCTTTTCACTTCAGAACATCAGTCCACAATTTGTTTTAGTTTCAGATTAACATCCAGTTTCAGTTCCCTGGTTTCTGAGACAATCTTGATGCGGTAACATTTGAGCAGTTATCAAGCACATCCTCACAAGCTGTCTCCTGCTGCATGCTGCTAGAGCTGGTGGGATTTTAAAGCCACATCTCTGTGTCTTCTCACTTCCTNGTGTTATTGGGTCATAGGCTGGACTTGATGATCCTGGGGGTCTTTTCCAGCCTTGGTGATTCTGTGTGATTCATCTGCTGTTGTGTGTGTGTTGGGCACTTCCTTGCCTGTTTGTACTTTGCTCTCCCTAGCAATAGCAGCAGTGCAGCAGCTTAGGAAAAGTCCTCTAGTTTTCATGCTGCTGTAGCACCAGATCAGTGTGCCACACAGCTGATTTTCACAGTGCTGCAAAGTCCCTTGACTAGGTGTGTGCAGGATGGTCAGAAGGGTGAACTCCAGGTTATGAAGAAGGAGAAGGAAAAGATCAAACCAGAGCTAAGGGAAGTGAGCAGCAGTGGTGAAGAGAGACTACCTGTATGAGCAATTTTGTATTTGGCTTAAGCGTTTTTCTGACATGGCAATGTGCTTTCCCTTCTGTTGTGCTGTTTATCCCAGCACGGAAGTGATGACATGTCTCTTGCACCTTAGTAAGTTTCCCAGAAAAAGTCCAATTTTTTGATTCCCATTTGATGGCCTCTGCAAATGAACTGATCCCCTAGAATTGTCACTTCCCATCTTAGATTAGACTTCTTGGGAGAGAGCAGGGGAAAAGAGTAAATTCAGATTTCTGCCTTCTCCCTTTTTTAACTAGGGACAGCAGCAAAGGTGAAAGACAATATTTGTCCTAGAAGCATGGGAAAATTGTAGATCAGTCTCAGCAGAGCCTGTGCTGGAGTCTTGTGGGCTAGGCATAGTTAACTGGCAGATTAAAAGAAGCGTGGCCAGCAGATCCAGAGAGGTGATTCTGCCACTTTACTCTGCTCTGGTAAGACCTCATCTGAAATACTGTGTCCAGTTCTGGAGCCCTCAATATAAAAAGGACATGGACCTGCTGGAGCAGGTCCAGAGGAGGCCACGAGAATGATCAAGGGCTGGAACACCTCTCCTACGAGGACGGGCTGAGGGAGCTGGGATTGTTCAGCCTGGAGAAGAGAAGGCTTCGGGGGGACCTAATAGTGACTTTCCAGTACCTAAAGAGAACTTACAAGAAGGCTGGAGAGGGCCTGTTTGCAAAGGCCTGGAGTGAAAGGACAAGGGGCAATGGTTTTAAATTGGAGAAGAGTAGATTTAAACTGGACATTAGAAAGCATGGTGGAACACTGGAACAGGTTGCCCAGGGAGGTGGTTGAGGCCCCATCCCTGGAGGCATTCAAGGTGAGGCTTGCCAGGGCTCTGGGCAACCTGATCTAGTTGGGGATGTCCCTGCCCACTGCAGGGGGTTTGGACTAGATGACCTCCAGAGGTCCCTTCCAACCCAAACCATTCTATGATTCTATGATTCTATGATTCCAGCCTAGGTTGATTGACCATTGTGTTCTTGGTGAGATCTTGGAGCAGGAAAGGTTCCCTAGTTGTCCAGTGCTGACAGAAGAGACAGGCACCATGACAGGGGATGTGAGGTGGAAAACACAATGTTTGATCTTGGTAGATCTGAACTTACCATCAGAGTTTTCAAAAAAAGCATCTGAAATGTTGCTATAAAAGTGTTTTGGTACCATTTATGTCAGTTGTTTCTCCTGCATCCTTTAAGCGCATCTTTGTTAGACAGTGGAATCACCACTAAAAAAGTTGAATTTTGGAAGTTTGTATTGTTATCTTGATTTCACAGATTATTTTGGTATGTTTATGCTGGATATACTTTGTCCCTAACATATCTGCATGCTTTTCCCAAATACATTCTCATGAAAGATCCCAGTATTTAGAATTATTGTTTATTTCAGACTGAGCATCTATTGTATTTTGACAAATAATGTACATGTCTAATTGTAAGAAAAAACTTGTAATTTTTCAGTGACTCTTGGTTCACTTTAACTGTCAATTAGAAATGGTTCATTGCTTTTACTTTGTACAGGAGATAGTTTTGTGAGGGTTAGAAAGTGCCTGAATATTAGAAGTATGATATAATTTGAAATATTAGAAATTATCCAAGCATATGAAAATTACAGCTATCTACTTCACAAGATATTCCTTTCTAGTTCTTTCCTAAGAATTAGAAAGAAACAAACACGATTTGTGCTACCCAGAATTACTGTACACAAAATACTTGTATGTCTGGAAATAAATGTTGTGTAAAAGTCCACTTCATATTCCTATGCCAATATGCAAAACTAAACCCTCTTGCTACTCTGTATCTGACCAGTTTGATTTCTTCTACTGCTAGTGTCACAAACCAAGTAAGAAACATCTCACATTCTCATGCTGGATTAGTTAGGAATTCTATTATAGGTGTAGTTTAGGAAATAGGACTATCAAAATGCAAAGATTAAAAAAACGAGATACACATCTTTAATCTCTAACTTAACTTACTTCATTAGTTAAACTTTATATGTCATTGTTTGATATTTAGTATCCTGGTAACATAATTAGCACAAAACGACATACAAAACAGATATGCTTTGTAAGTGTTCATAATTTAATACCAGTAGGAATCAGAGAAGAACTGATCAGGCATCCAGGGAAAACATAAATTGTGTCCTTGTTTCTAATGGGGCCTCTGAATCAATAAAACTTCTCTTATATAGTTCTGTATAGCTCAGTTGTGCAATTTTGAGTATATTAATTAATGGCTTGCTTACAGATGGATTTAGTGGATTTTGGAGCAACAGTAAGACTTGTAGAGGCTTTGCTTCATGCCGCTGGAGAATTTCATAGTCTGTATTGAGTTTGAAGGGAAATTTGAAAGTGAGTCTGCTGTGTTCTGTAGAGTACCTGCTCTTTCTTATCTGTGAGGAGGCTGGGAGAAAGGGAAGAGATGCCAGTACTGAAGCTTTTAATGAGGCATGTGAGTTTCATTAAAAACTTGTTGCTGTATACTAAATTGATGTACTAGAAACATTAACAACTTCTACATTTGATTAAAAATAAGGGGGGAAAAAGATTTTTTTGGGGTTGCTCTTTGCTCTTCAGCTGTCACTGTTCACAGGTGGCCCTTCTGATCAACCTTGAAGGCCAGAGACGACTTCTTTGGTTTAAATGAATCTAAGCAGTTTGGGGAAAACACACAAATTGTGAGAGGCAAAAATGGTCAGAATTGGCACTATTATGTCGGTAACAGAGCACGTATCAGGATCTGTTTTGCTTAATAAAATCTACATTATTGATGCCATCACTGTTTGTATTGTAAGTACTATAAGGAGCACATCTGAGATAACTTGGAGAAGAAGTAGGATCTATTCTTGGGATCCAGAAGCAATACAGATGTGATCTGTTTGGGAACACAGCACAGGCTAAGTGCCTGGGCAGATGAGGCCATGCCATTGTCTGATTTATCCCAGCTGAAGATCTGGCTCCTAATCAAATGCCCCAAAACTATGACAGATCCCAAGTTAAACATTTTTCTTTCCTGCTTAGCTAGCATCTCCTGTGCATCTGACTTACCCTCAGATGCACAGGAGATATGAACTCCATTTCACTTACCATGGCTGAAAAGGAAGGTGATTTACCTTGGAGGTGAACAGAGTGACTTTAAACACTTCAGAAATATTGTAGGAGCTTTGCTGCCTGGAAGGCTTCCTGAATTAGTGTGTGACTGTTTGTTCTAGCATAGTTCATTTCCTGTTCATCTATATTTTATATGGGCTGAGAAGTTTGTGGCTGCCTTGGTGTTGTGACCTATTTCCACTCAGTTAATAGCTGTTTGGGTAGTGCTTTGTATCTACACCAGTAGAAAGGCTAGTAGTCCCTTGCTCCAGGCTGTTTTGTACTATCCAGTGTACCATCTAGCAATGCAAAATAATCAGGAAAATGTAGATTATTCAGGTTAATTACTGTGTAGGATAACTGAAATGGTTTTGTACTGACCAAACACCTCAGTGAGTTTCATTCTGCATCTTTCGTCAAAGTGTATAAAAATGCCCATTTAGAAAAGGTCATGTTGCTATGAAATAGGTAAGATAAGATGTTTCCTGTGCTGTAATAGCTTTAGAAAACTTATTGTTCTAATTTGCTTTTGATCACTGAACCTTGAACATTCCTTTCTTTCACATCACAGGATGGTGATACTGTGTATAAATGGAGTTTTGGTTCTTTTGACCCCAGTTTCTACCCTAGGGGGATGCAAATATTTGTTCTTCATTTTCCTGGGCACATTGATTAACGAACAGGCCATTGTAACAAACTGGCAAGCCATGGCTCATTGCATGAGCTGATGAATTTGGAATGTGACATTGTGTTGTAATATTTAAAACTTCAAAAGGTTAGTTATAAAGTGACATGAGTAATGAGTGAGATGTTCCTAGCACTCAAGGCTATATTAATACGGTGGTGAGAAAGGCCAGCTCTTAAACCTGTATAAATCAAACCAGCACAGAGAATCTGGTTCAGGGAGGGTTTTTGTTTTTACTGTTTTGCTGCCCGTCCAGTATAGCTTTATAAATACATGTAAGCCTGTAAAGTTGCCTCCTTTGATGGGGAGCACTTCTGGTAAGAAAAGGAAATAAATCAGATAGTCATACCATTTCTTTGCTATGGATCACTAGCCTGTGTCTTCATGGCAACCTGTGAAAGTCCTGCCAGACCTCTGTATTTAGCATGTCTCTGTTTAACATACACTGGAAGAAAAAAAAAAGGCAAAGAATGGCACAATTGTATTTGAAGCTACTCACAAGTGCATAGAAGTTACCTCTTTGGAAACTAAATATATAGCATGGTATGTTCAGAGGACAACTAAAATGCTACTTAATGAACTTCATACTTTTCTGACATACAAGGACTGATTCCTTGAAGTTTCTCTTGCAAGTCCCAAGTATCCAACAGGATGTTGGGTGTTTTGCTAGCTCTGTCCCATTTTCCAGTCTGCATTTGAATAATAAGTATGAAAAGTATAATGTAGCATTCCCAGAAGCAAAAATTTTATGCTTACAGTATCACAGTGTGTCAGGGGTTGGAAGGGACCTAGAAAGATCATCTAGTCCAACCCCCCTGCCAGAGCAGGATCACCTAGACGAGCTCACACAGGAATGTGTCCAGGCAGCTCTTGAATGTCTCCAGAGATTAGCAAATAGATTCACACTAACTAAATCAAATACACATCATTTTGCTAGCTGTCCATTTTAGGGATTATGGTTTTCACCTTCTACTGGTTAACACATTTTTGAAGCAAGAAGTGAAAACCATTCTTTTTTTATCTGTGTATTGCAAACCAGTGTGTGGGCTGCTCAGAGTCCTTACATGAATAGCCATTCTCAATGAAGCTTTCCCTTTAATCCTATATATGTAAGTTTAACTTTCCAAAGTAAGGCTTCTTTGACTTAGAAGCATTGCATGAGCAACCCCAGCCATGGTGTTCTAAAGAGTAACATGTTTTCAGTTGATCTTCACTCTTCGGTATGGTCAGCTGAACACAAACATGATAGAAATTTTTGTATGAAAATAGTATTAAATTGGTGTATATACATATGCACAAACACATTATGGACATATATGCACAGACTAATTTAAAATGGTTTTCTTACAAGAACTATTTTTCATATGTGTACGCATGATAGTATACCTGAGGTAATGGTTTGGCTGCTGATCATTTTGTTTGGGTTTTTTTTTGCCAGCAGTCAACAGTGGAAGATGTATGTACCTAAAGTAGATTGTATAATGTGTGGTATGTGTTTGCTAAGTGTTTTGTTTGTGTGTGTTAAATGTTGTGAATATTTAGCATTTTTCAGTATAAGGGAAAAATGTACAGAATGTTATTATAAAGTAGCTGTGAGGGTGTGGATTTTTTTTTTCCATGTTCCACTTAGATGCTGATCTGCATCTTGACTTTGTATTTTCAGAAGGGTGTTGGGAGACGCTCAGCTGCAGCTACCATTCAGCAGTCCAAATTCAACCACGTTTGGTTAAATTAGGACTGAAGGTGAAAGCTGAGCTCTGAAAGAATGTATTCTGAAATTCTAGTGTTTACAGAGACAAACACTGCAGATTGATCCTGAGTCCAGATCTTAGACTTTAGTTACTTTGTTTTCCCCAGACTTTGCAAGCTGCTTTGCAAAGTTATTTCATAGGTGCTAACTCCTCTCTCAAGCAAGAAAGATCCATACTGCTGTTGGTGTAAGAGGTGCTGTGGGAAATAACAAATTCTTTGTAGAAAAGAAAGGACAAAATTATGGTCATTTTGAATGTCTGTGATCCCATAGTGTATTTCCAAATGTTTTCAGCTCTTATTGCCTTGCAAATTCTCATTTCACTGATTGTCTCCAGCTTACTTAGAAGTTCCCTCTTGAGTTTCATCTGATAGAATGCTTTCTCCATTCTCACCTAAATATTTTGTGTGGCTGCTGTATGTTGTCATGTAATACCTCAGATCAGTATCTCATCACAAATTATGAAATGTTTGCAACATTTGTCAGTAGGATATGGAAGCTGCCCTGGAATGAGCCTTTTCAAACAAACTGATAATGTATGAAATTTAATGATAAAATCGTAATGGAGCCAGATCATTTATTAATGTAAATCTACTTACAATTACTGACGTAAATGAGATGTTGATTTACATCAGCTGAGAATGTGTCTGGTGAAATTAAAAGAAAATAAAGGATCTAGGGGGTTAGTGATGCTGGTCTCTTAATGTAAGCACAAACTTTTACTGAAGACCACGTCATTGTTAATATGTAACTCTGCAGTGCCAGAAGGGTCAGGCTATTCCAGACACTGCAACACTGTGGTATCTCCTACAAACAAAACAGGAACAGAACCATGTGTTCTTTAATTAAATCCTGCACCAGATCTCTTGCTGGGGTGGTTTGGCATAATTCCATATACTTCAAAGGAAGTAGACTGATATACAGTGACTGAGCTCATGGTCTTTTATTAATGTATAATTCTGTGTATTGAAATTTCATGTCTTTTCTTAACGATAAATAGTTTAACATTTGTCAGGCTCTAGACTGTGCAAAAAACTCCCATGGACAGGATGGCCAGGTTAATTAGATGAATGGTGTATGTAGTGGTGTTTTGTTGTTTGTTTGGGGTTTTTTTTGTTTGTTTGTTCCTTCTTTTGTTCTTTTTTGTGGTTTGTTGTTGTTGGATGCTTTTGTTTGGTTTTTTTTTTTAAATCACAGGTCATGGTGCAGTGTAGATCTAGCCAAACTTTCTTGTTGTTGTTGTTTTAATAAAAGGTGGTTTCAGAGCAAGCTTGGATTGCTTATGGTGGGTTTTTGCACTGTTATACTCAGAGAGCTTGATAATACTATGCAGCATCCAGAACATACATTAGGCATCTATAAGAGTTATTTCTTCTGTATTGTGGAATACTATATTATACTATTTTGTAGTTGCTTGCATGCTTGACAGCTTCAAAATTAAAGGTGATATATGCAGCTCATTTACAGCACCCCTGTGCAGGCACTTCCCTCTCTTTTTAAAATGTTCTTCTAATTTGTGTATTTATTTTCTCCTTTCCTGTCTCTCATTTACAGCATCAGACTATTCCTGTCTCCTGGGTGAATATAAAGAGTTTATCTTTCTTTTGGTCCCTGAAGCAGATCAGGTGTAAAACATGCCTTCAGGAGGCAAGCAGTCCCAAAGACATTAGTTATCCATCCTCTTCCAGGCAAACAATAGCCTAAACATCTGCCTAAGAGCATGTGGACCCCAAGAAGAGATGCACTGCACTTGCCCTGCTGTTCTTGTCAGGTGTGGCTAAAGACTCCAGAGAGTTCTGTACCACTATGGTCCAGCTGAATTTAGTCTGCGCTACTCTGGTTCAAGCTCCCAGAAACTGAGGTGTTGTCTATGCACTGTGCTAAACACTTTGAGTGTTTTAATAGTATCATGGTCATCTCAGTGTTTCTATGCACTGATTTTTGTGGTGTTCCATTAGCAAATTGAACATTGCACTAATGCATTCTTTTCACCTTTTAATATAGGAGGTACATTTGATTTAAACACACTTATCAAAACAATGCAGGATTATCTTTTGTTCTGGTTTAGGCCATGCTTAGGTAGAAAAGACAAATATTAAGTCTCTACCCAAGCTGGTCACATCTTACAGTCCCCTGCAGTTTACTTGTTGAAGAACAGGGCTGACTGATAAGGCTGCAAAAGGCTACCACAAATATTAATGACCCTTTTTTAGAGAGTAACCCAAAAGACAGACTTGCAAGCTGATGCCATAGTATCTGTTATTGGCAGAAATACAATCCTTTGAATAATAAATGAGCTCTTAAGGTCTGTCAGGTTGCTTGTTTTCTCAGGGGCCCAGTGATTGGGCTGCATGCAGTATCACCATGTCCTTCTGAGGAGCCTACATCAACAGTAGTGGTTTCATCAGCTTGCAGGAACAACTAAATAATTGAGCACACCTGGGAGTATTCTAAAGGGCTTCTTTATGTTTAGCAAATTCTTTCTAACTAGTTCCAGTGAAATATGGATCATTTAAACCTCAGTGTTGCAGGATGGATCAGAGAACTTAGTTTGATGGACTGTTCAGAGTGTGTGAGAGCATGAGCATAGGTATCACTAGCATAAGTGATCATCAGGAATGGAAGAGGAATCAAAAAAAGGTGATACAAGGCTTTACTAGTTATATGTCGAATTCTTTACAAAATTTTGGATGCAACCCATGTTTACAGTCTAAGTAGACTAAATAACGTGATTCTATGAAAGGGAATCAGTATTTCCTCAGCCTTCAGTAATATACTATTTAGAATGTGACCTTATTTTTTATATATTCTGAAGCTGTTTATTAGATTGCTTACATTGAGCAAATACCCCTTAATGGCTTTTTTTTCTTTTTCTTCCTAGAGACTCAGTAAATTTTCATCTTAAATTTTGGTGACATAAAAATGTGCTTTAAATCTTTCTTCAAGAATGGCTGAGCTCCTGAATTATTTGGCAGTCTCCAGAAATTTATTTGCCATCCCCAAATAGCTGTATAATAACAACCTCCTCCTCTCTTTCAGGTGTGAATCTTCCTCCTGATTAAGAGCACACTGGAATTAACAGCAAGCCTGTGAATTGCAATTATCTTAGGCATTAAGGCATAGCTTATGTACAGTCTAGTACAAAATTTCTCATTGTATGAGGCTAAGACAAATATGTATCTGCAAAACAGATCTTGGAGAGTAAATACACTGCCTGTAGAAGGGGAAGGTCCCCAGCCATTCCAAGAGCCTGCTTCCTGCTCTGGTCCACAAGCACTGCTGGCACAATGCTACAGTAACAACTTTCTTGCTGTCTTTCTTCATGTAGAAATCTCTGGCCAAAATAGCCCTTTGCACTGAGATTGAGATTGCCATGCCCCTACTGCTGCTGACTGCTTCTGATATGCACTTTGCTATGCAAAAGCTAATTCTGCCTTCCTCCATCCATGAGCAATGCAGGCTTTTTTGTCATCTGAGTCTCTAAGAAAATGGAAGGTTGGGAGGGCTGTGTTGCTCACAAGGGCCTTTGAAGTGAGTTGAATTCAGAACAGATACGCTTCTTTTTTAGCAGACATTGATTTTGTTCAGCAGATTTTGTTCAACAGATTTACCTGTTGCTTTCAGTTGAAGTGATTGCCCATCAAAGAATGCCAGTTCTGCTTTTATTTTGTTATTTGCATTTTCCCTAAGAGAGCTATCTTAGCTGCAGAATTTATGTGCGTGGTGCAGAATTTGCTGTGTGAGATTCTTTTGGTTATGTGGGATGTCAGATTTCATTATTTTAATAATCATTTTTAGCCAGTTTGGAGTACCTAATAGGTTAAGTGCCTCTCTTGCTTTTTTCAGTGTATACAAGAGTATATACTGGAAAGTAGTCCTGTCAATACTGACTAAATGAATTTGTGTGAAAATTCAAGCGAAGACTTAAAAGCACTGGAGCCCAGACTGTTTTCCATGAATTAAGTGAGAAGTACTGGTTAAGTTAGCACAAAGTGTGATAAAGCTGCAACATGTCACATCACTGCTTCACATAGTGACAGGAACATTGCCAGTTTAAAAAAACTTGGTACCTCCATTGGAAATCATGGCTCTGGGCATGCTGGCAGTTTAATCCTTGAAGCTTTTATGGTCTTTTTTAGAAATGTAGCCAACTTGTTAATGCATGTACTATGACTTTTGAATGTTTGTTTGGGTTTAACACCTTGTTTTGATTTGTTAATTATGGATAAGGACATGATTTAATGACATGTTAGTGATAGGTATGGTTGGACTTGATGATCTTAGAGGTCTCTTCCAACCTTAATGATTCTGTGTGTGTGATAAAAAAAAAATCTTCCTAATGATTTTGGAGTTTGGGTTTATCCTTTATGGCTTTTTTTTTAAATTTGAAAGTGTGTTTATAAATGCAATAAGGAGTTGTAGGTGGGCAATACTGTGGAACTTTCTGTTTGGTATAATGGCATTAATGTTGAGCTACCTGACTGATGTCAGTGCAGTGTCTGTTCAAAAGAGTACAGGGAGTAGTGCTGGGAATCAAGCAGGCTATGTTTTATTCTGACAGCTAAAAATCTGCAGTTCACCTCACTTGTGAGCCATTACCCTAAAATGAGTATAGTATTCAGCAGCCTTCACAAGTCACAGATGGGTTTGGAAAGTACTTATTATATAATTGCAGAGAGACCTAGAGATAGCAATTATTCTTAAAAAAAAAGAAGATTTTTAATTGCCTAGGCCATGGTTACAAGTAGTAAAGACTAAGAAAGCAAGAACAGCATTTGGGAGGATTGCTTTGGGACTCTAGGAACAAAGTAGTCTCCAAAGATGTCCAAACAATTCCAGCCTCTCAGTGGAAGCTGTATATAGTGCCATGCTGCACTGTGGTATTCTATGCTGTGGTTCTAAGATTTTTAATTGCCATGGTTATGAATAGTAAAGACTAAGAAAGTAAGAACTGCATTTAGGAGTATTGCTTTGGGACTCTAGGAACAGCAGCTGAATAGTCACCAAAGAAGTCAATACAATTCTGACCTCTCAGTGGAAACCATACGGTGTGCCATGCTGCAATGTGGTTGTTACTCAACATGCATATGAACCTGCAGCACTAATTATATATGGTCTCTAGAAGGTGAAGCTAGAATGGAATAAAATGCATGTTTTAAAACCAGGAATTCTTTCTGCAGATATACTGCTCCCCTTGCTGATAGTAGTAAAGGCAAACTCTTTCCCAGTGTGAAGAATGAGTAATTTTGAATTCTTTTTTCCTTGCAGGTCAAGCCAGTTACTCACAGTAGAATCACTGTGTCAGCACGCTTTAGAAAACCAGTCCAGGAGCCCTGCACTATTTTGTAAGTAGAATTTTCTGTTCATGAACTGCCATTTCAGGGGTGGTGGTTGTGTCTTAACTTCAGATGAGTTTTGTTTAAAATGCTCCTCCAAAGTATTTCACTTTGCTTTATTCCAGCCTGATTGCTAATGGAGACCTTATTAACCCTGCAGTGCGCCTCCTCATTCCCAGGAAAACACTGGATCACTGGGATCATATTCTTGAAATGGTTGCAGGAAAAATTACCCTTAGAAGTGGAGCTGTTCACAGGTAACAGGAAGATGAATATTTGCATGATACATTTAATATATGTAGATATGGTTTCAAAACACTGTAGATAGATACAATGGATCATTCTTGCCTCATGGCAAATTCCACTCTATAAGAAAATTAAAATACATCAAAAAGCCACAAAATGAAAATACATTGACTCCAAGTAAGCTTCAGGTTTAATTTCAACTGCTGTTTTTTTTTTTTAAATAGAGAATCTTAATTTGTTTCAACTATCATTTCTTGATTAAATATTTAGTTAGCAGGCATGTAATTATATAACAATAATGCAATGTATTCAGTATTAATAATTAAGTTGCATGCCAGAGTAAAAATAATTGAGCATGGTAAAGTTGGTGAATATGTTTGGAGTGTGCAATACTAGATGTGATCCACGTTACATTTTAATTTTGCTGCTTCTTTAAATTCATTGGGACAAACAATTTCAAGGAAAAGATTATAAATTCTTTGTTTTTTTAAGACCTGTGCTTTATGCTGAGCCAGCTCAGCCTCCTAGTAAGAGACAAGGTGAAAGCTCTAGTTGGGTGTTTGCCACTTCTAGTATCTCAGCTGGTCTGAGTTGTTGTGGTATCCCAGGAATAGGAGGTGACCTCTTGGATAGGTAAGTTTCAATACCTTAAGGCTTTTACAATGTAAAATAAGATCTCTAAAATAGGATTTGGTAGTTGTTGCAAGTTTTAGAGCAAAATTACCTATATGGTTTCCATGCAAAACATTGCAGTGTAAGCAGGTGGCCAAGGTGTGTACAGGCAAATTACTGACATTCCAGTGTTGCCCCATGCAGTGCTCATTACAGAAATATGTTCCCTAGACAGGAAATGACCTATTGTGAAAAATCATTCTTCACAGTTTATGCAATGTCTGAGCCTAAGCTTGGAAAATCTTTCTCAAAGCAGTGAAGATAAGGTAGTCTTTCAGTTCTCCTGATTGATTTCCCAGAGCTGATACAGATGTTTAAAGACTGAGGTAATGCTATCTGTTGACTATTAGTTCTCATCTCATTTTTCCTCTCAGCCCTGCATTTCTTTGCTCCTGTTATCTGGCTGCTTAGCACTTTTGCTTGTAGTGAAGTAAACCTATACAAATATTGCAGCTTTCTGGATCTGATTCTCAGCTAGTATAACTCAGAAGTGAGCAAAGTAACAACCATTTACCACATATCAATTCTTTCTGCTCTCAAGTCCTTTAGCAAATTAAAAACCTTTTACATTTTATTCTCGTTACTTGGTGTCACTCCCTAGTGAAACTGAGTGATATACATGAAAGCATAAGTCATTGTGTACATAACTAGGATTGCTTTTGAGAAGTTCCCTTCAGTGCTGAGGTTTAATCCTTTAAAAAATAAGATTGTGTACATGTCATTCTGAATTATTTAATGTTTTCCTTTTTCTGGTTTTCTATTAACCCAGTTTTCATTTTCTTTCCCTTAAGATGCTAGGAATACATATTAAATACGTTAGTAAAGTGATCATTGTTCTTTAATAAGTGACACATTAATTGCTGGGGTTTACTGAAACTATGTTATCATTAGTGGAGGTCCAGTAAGACCACTGATGCTGGGAAGATATAATTTCTTATTAAAGAAGGGTAAGTGCAATTATGAGAAACTGCATTATGTATATGGCAGTTTTTCTTTTCCATGTTACTAAAAGACACACAAAGCTGCCAAGTCTTATGCAGTTTCACATGTGGCTTTAAAAAAAAAATAATTGATCATCCCTATCAGAATAGGGATGTAAGTAAGAAATATGACAGAGGAAACAATGAGAAAGAGGCTTTTCTGCTTGCCAGATTGTTCATGGAGATGGGGTACAGCAACCTGATGGGCAGGTTCCTGGTGCATTGGCAATTGGGAATTTTGGGGATTTTGGTCCCACAAGTTGTGTCTTTGCTGTCTCCTTTGTCAGCCTGTATACTTGCTTTGTTTTGGCTGCCACTTTTTGGCTTGGATTCTGTAGGGGAAGTGGAAGTCCACTGACATCCCTCAGGACAGGCCCTAGGTCATCCCCCAGTGACCAGAAGAAGTGACCACAAGGACATCTTTGTTGCATAGTGCTAGTGAGAGAGAACCCAGCTGGTCTGTGAATGGTTGTAAACAGGAGGGTGGGTAGAAAGCTTATGAAGTTGATAGTTATTTATTTTTCTGGAGTTCCATTTTTAAAAATTCAGTTTTTAATTTCACTTTTAATTTCAGTGACTTACTATGTTTGATTCAGTTATTGTCATTACTATTTTCAAAGTGAAAAATACAACTAGAGATTGCCAGATAATTTATAAAATGTTCAGGAGTTATATTAAGCAATCATCTTGTGTGCATTAAATATATCATTAGAAGACAGGCAAAGTGAACGATTGGAAACAAAAACCAGTCATGTTTATATGCACCCCTGTATACCTGCAGCACCATACAAAGATATAAGACAGTTCTTAAACTGTGGTACACTGATTTACTTTTCTTCCCCCAGAGATCCCCAAAGCAAAAAGTAATCTAGCAGAACACAGTGAGATTAATTCAGAAATTGGCTTCTTGCTGATTTTTAGATTGCTTGTTTTATTTTCATTGTTTGTGTGTAACTGATGTCGTCTGTGTGGTAGTGATACAAAAATTGCTCTTTGAATTGCTGGTGTATCTGAAATGTTTGGACTAACAAGTAAATGTGAGTAATATGAAAGGGGTGCTTCAGAGTTAGCATACCTCTTCACAAGCAATCAGCAATGTGATCAAGATTGTAAAAAGCTGCAATTTCACTTTGGGGAGCATTAAGTCTTTGCACTTAGAAAACCAAGGTACTTCTGTATAGCAGGAGGCACCTAGGAAATCAAATGAGGGGAATATAAGAAAGATGTGGACACACTGGAGGCAGCAAAGCAAAGGGCTACAAAGATTAAGGGCTTGAAGATACCTTTTATGTGAGGAGGGCTGGGAGAGCTGAGAATCTGCAACCTGGGGAAGAGAAGGCTTAGGGGGATCTTGTTAATGTCTACAAATACCTGATGGGAAGGAGTGAAGAGTTTGGAGCCAGGTTCTTCTCAGTGGTACCTAATGGCAGGACCAGAGGCAATGGACACAAACAAGTACAGGAAATTCCACACTGGAACAGGTTGCCCAGAGTTTTGAAGACTTCATCCTTGCACTTATTCAAAACACACCTGGGCACAGCCCTGAGCAACCTACTCACAGTATCACAGTATGTTAGGGGTTGGAAGAGACCTAGAAAGATCATCTAGTCCANCTCATGGGCATCCTCCTATCCACCAGGACTCCTAGATCTTTTTCCCCAGTGTTGTTTTCCAACAGATCAGTTCTCAGTCTGTACTGATCCATGGGGTTGTTCTTTCCCAGATGGAGTACTTTACATTTACCCTTGTTAAATTTCATCAAGTTTCTCCCTGCCCGTTGCTCTTGTTCTGCACAACGTGGTTTAACTAGGCAGCCTCCAGAGATTGTGTCCAACTTCAGCTATTCTGTGATTCCTGGTTCTATAAGCTGCATCTTTTTTTTTGTTTTCTGTGTTTATTAAAGGTTGAGCCACCATGCATATGAACTTAAACAGCTTTTTCTCTATTAAATGGAAAATTTTTGCACTTTGTAAATCAGGGGCGTTCTCAAGGCAGGCTCTTGATATTCTTCCTAAAAGGTTCATTGTATATATAATTTTATATCTCCTTACATCTTGTTTAAATTTAGGAATAACACATATAATGACTCCTGTAGAAGGCTTCTAGAAAGGCAAATAAGATGGCCTTTCAACATTTCTGCATTTAAGACTTAAAAGCAAAACTGTCAATGTTGACTTTTTAATTAAATATAAACATAGTTGAGTTTTAGAATGTGCTTCATAGGAAAGAGTTTATTTATAATTGAATGTTTCCTCCTTCCTTAATATTTTGACTATCCTTATATAAAATCACAAACTGAAAAATGAAGTAGTTGGGATAGAGTAGAAATAATGTGTTGCCTGGGCCTGCTCCTGCTACTCCTCCCCCCACTCTGAGTCCCTCATGCATTTCTTCTTTCTCAGTAAAGTGTACAAACAAATTATTATGGTAAAAAATCTACTTGGTGTAGTAGATACTAATTATTGATGCTGTAGGTGCCTAAGATACACAGCTTCTTGTTATAATGTAGTATTGTATTTCCTGCTACTCACAGCCTTACTCCCCCCCAGGTAGAGCCATGATGTTTTCACCTTCTGATCTTATACAATTAATACAACATTATCAGCTTGGTCTGTATTAGGTGAACAGGTCCTGGGGTTCCAGTCATGGGGCGATGAATGCCCTGTTCTTCCCAGGTTACAGCATAGTCCCCATAGCACAGATGGGATATGGAACTTGCTATGAGAGGGGTCAAGAACTCATGGAATATAGGCCTTCCAAGGTATAAGGGGAAAAATGCATAAGTGACCTTCAAAGTACAAAGTAATTTATTTAATTTTAGAAATTATGAGTGTGTTCATCTGTCATAGTGCTTCATACTTCATTACTTTAATTTAAACTGTGATTTAGGTAATTTGCTTTGTCTTTCCTTGTTGTAGTTTAGATGTATTGACTAGGTTGTATGGCATCCACTGTATTTTATTGAGTTTCATGTCTGCAAATTCAACATGCTTTTGTGAGTTTATATTAACATAGCTTTCAATGATCTCAATACACATAAAAGAATGTTAATGTTTGTTACATGTAGCATCTTCATGTTTTTCAGACTTTATACTTTAGATGGAAAACTTGTTCAGAATGGATCAGACTTGGAGAATGGGCAAATTTATGTTGCAGTGGGTAGAGAAAAATTTAAGAAGCTGCCATATGGTGGTCTCCTCTTTAGTAAATCTACAATGAGAAGGCCACAGGGGTAAGTTCTATAGGTCTATGATGTATTTCTCATGTGCTTATGTGTGTCAGTTTGTTTACAAAGACCACCAGTAAACTAGAAAGTCATCATTCCAAGCATGAGGGAGGGAGGAAGGGAGAGATGGATGGGTTAGTATCAATGCAAATATTTACCAACATTTACTGGGTATCTATAAGGAGAAATTTGGGCTTTCTTTGGAAAACATGAACATTGCGAGCCATTTTATTCAAATAAATAGAGAGAAATGGAAATTTGTCCCATATTCTGCTTTTAAACTGGGGTGCAATTTACATTTTTTCTGGTGAGCAACTGTAGACAAATGTAAATAACTCGGTAGTGGTTTTGGGAAACAGAATTTGCAATGGATGAATTTAAGGAGAGCGAAAAGCTATGTTCATCAATTGTTTTAAGAAAAGTTTTGTTGAAATCGCTNGATGGGGCCTCATGAGGGCAGAGTAGAGAGGCAGAATCACCTACCTAGATCTGCTGCTCACACCTCTCCTGATGCAGCCCAGGATTTGGTTGTAAGGTTCCTTCACATACTAATTCATTGGATACTACTCTGCAAATTTTCAGCATATAAAGTATACGTTGTGGGGAAATGGAATGCATTTGTTTGAATAAGATAATGATCATGTGTTTAAATAAAGTTTAGTGAACAGAAATTAGCGATTCTTTGTGAACATGCACAATCAAGAAAACAATTTACTCTGTTGCCAGAGCCCATTTGATGTTACTTGACTTGGTTATTGATACATAGTGTCTGTGATAGTGACAGTGTGTGCAAGTCTAAGATATGGCTTATTTCTGCAGCTCCAAAGCCTCTGCACTACCACCAATTGTGGGATCTCGAAAGTCTAAAGGCAGTGTAAGTATCAAGTGCCATAATAAGTTTGTTTCTAATTTCACTTAATTCTGACAGATGGAAAGTCCCAATCCTTTGGGTTTTAATTAAATCTGAAGAGAAAGAATCCACAGCTACCTGGTGGTATGCTTATTAAAGCTTGATGCATCTGCAGCTATTTGCAGTGTCAATTAGATGAATTCTGAGAAAATATTATTGCAATAATGGGTGCTTTATTTTTTATAAAACCTTCCTTAGCAAAGATCAACTGCTGCCTTGAGGTCTTTCCCATAAACCTCGTCAGCTATCTTTGTGTATTTGTTTGTTTATTTATTTAAATTGTACACCTAATGGAAAAACAGAGAACCTTTTACAAAACGTCTTGCAGAAAATGGTGTTTCTGCATGCTGAGTCTGAATAAGGCCCTAAACCAGCTTCCTATCTGATATGTTTTGTCCTAGCTAACCATTAAATACAGAGCTTGAGCCTGCACTGCTTTGTATCCTGTGTAACTATTTATATGTGTACAAAATGAGTCCACTGTGGATGTAAACAGTGCCAGGTCAGAATATGTGTATCTGCTTGCATTGATTCTGTACAAGTGCAGTTTATTGTACAAGTACATGACAGCAGAGAGGCAGACACAGTCTGTCATTGTAATTGTGGTAGTTGCTCATGTCCATTCACTCTTTACAAAACAAAACCCCTTGGTGCCACTAAACAAAACAAACAATAAAATGATACAAGTCTCTGTTCCATTCTGTTGAAATTCGTTAGAAGATAAAACCTTAGTAAAGAATATACTTTCAAATAGTGTTTGGTTTTAAAAGATGAGCTTTGCATTTCTAGCATTTGTAAAAATAGCTCATTAACAGTTTTAACAACTTGCCTCTTCTATTATTCCCTAAAGACACGTAGAGAAAATTATCTGATATTCACTTTTATTGCATTGAAATTGTGACAGACAATGACAACAAGTGTCAAAACTTAAGAAGGCAGGAATATGTGTTACTGTATTACTTAAATATCTAATGCAAGTGGAATAAATCATGCAATTGTTTGCTTCAATTTGGTGTCTACACTTTTTTAGTGTTATTGCTTGAGAGTAACAGTCTCCAATTGGAATTAGAAGAGAATGAAATTTTGCTGTGTTCTCATTCCTCTCTATAGAAAAAGGACAAGTGGTAGATTTGGTGGTATTGGTAAATAAATGATAGATTAGATGGTAAAAGCTAGATGGTATTTAAATAAATTATTTTAAGCAGAACTGATTTCTATGTGAAAATTAGAAGATTCAAATACAAATGTGTATGCAGGATTTTTAAAAGAGATATGGGGTTTTTTCAGGATGTATTTTTTTGAAATATTTTAAGTAGTATTATCCTTCAACTTTAATAGTGAGGGGAAAAGAATTGTCCATGACCATTGCAGAATGAAAGGCCTTTCTGGTGGGCAAGTTTTAAAGCAGCATGAACTGTTCATGCAGCTACACAAAGTAAAACAATGAAGTAGAGTATATTTGTCTTCTGTGATTCAGCTAAGCCTTTGATAAGGTGAACAGTTCCAGGTACAGGGTTTTCTGCTCTATCTGCTTGAATGTTTTGTTGTTACATGGAGTGTTTTGATAGAACTGGCTTAGGAAGAAACTGCATGTACTGTTAGACTGGCAAAAGCAGAAGGCTGACAGCCTCTAATGAGAGGCAACGATGAGGCTGTTCAGTTGGAAAAGTTATTACACAGCCTAAAGCAATATAGATAGCACCCTAAGGGGCTGCTATACACAGTTCAGGTTTTTACAGTGTTGATTGTGAACAGATTTAGACTGAAGAAAAATGTGTATAAATAGTAAAATCTCTGGCTATTACACCTAGGATCATACATATATCAATGCTGTAAAAATAAGGACCAAATTTCTGGTTCTGCTAGAGTACCTAGAAGGTACTCCACAGAGCAAATAGAAGAACTAGCTGATGTCCTAGGAGGTGATTCAGAGGTGATGTGTGGGCAGTCCCCTTTCTCAGTACCCACTTTACAGTCAGTGTTACTGCCACACAAAGACTGTCATCCTCTTCCAGCTGCTTTTGACACTTAGATTAATGCCTATGTCTCATTTACCGAGGCAATGAATTATTCACAAGTTATATGTGTTACATCTTGTGACTTCCCATGCATACACATAGCTGTATATCATATGCATACATGTATAGATTCACCTAGCTGTTCTTTTCATCAAATGAAGCATTATTTCCTTATAATAACGTGTTATCTTCTTCTGGGAGTTGTTGAGGAACATTTAATCAGTAGGATCATATAGTAAGTTGATGAGATATTTGCAGTTTTATGCAGAGTTTAAAATACCACTTAACTGTACTGATTGTTAATTAACATGCTTCTTTAACATCTGATATTGTTAGTATTAAAAGGTTGAAATAATAGCAAAATAAATAAAAAAATCAACTGTCATTTTCATCAGTGATAATTTCATCCACTTCTTTTCAGGGAAGTGATCGGCAATCTAAATCTACTGCTGGATCCAGTGACCTAGGAGAAAACAGTTCCTCACCACAGCTTCCTAAAGGGAAAGACAAAAAAAGCCAGAATCCAGAGGATTCTGTGGCCAGACGACACTTTTCTAGCAAGTCTACAAAAGGCAAGCAGACAGTAAAAGCAACAGCTTCCACAGGGGACCTGCGAGAGAGTGGTCAGTACTGAATAAACACTATTGGAGCATAGTGGCTTTTGATCATCAATTAAAACAATGAAATAGTGGAATAATATACTTGTATAGTTCTTGAAGTGTCTGTTTACTCTGGCTAACTGAATTTACAAAAATTCTTTCTGCTTAGGAAATGGACCTATGCCAAAGGCAATTGTATGAGGTTCACCAAAGCTAAGTGCCAGATTCCCTGCAGCTGGGTCACAACAAACCCATGCAATGCTACAGGCTTGAGGAAGAGTGGCTGGAAAGCTGCCTGGTGGAAAGGGACCAGGGTGGTTGTGGTGGTGCTGGTTCACAGCCAGCTGAACATGAGCCAGTAGTGTGCCCAGGTGGCCAAGAAGGCCAACAGTATCCTAATCTGTATCAGAAATACTGTGGCCAGCAAGACTAGGGAAGTGATCATGCCCCTGTACTCGTTACAGGTGATGCCACACCTTAATGTGTTCAGTTTAGGACCCCTTGCTGCAAGACAGGCATTGAGGTGCTGGAGTGTGGCCAAAGAAGAGCAACAAAGCTGGTAAAGGGTCTAGAGAACAAGTCTTATGAAGAGTGGCTGAGGGAGTTGGTGTTGTTTAGCCTGGAGGAAAGAAGGCTCAGGGGGAACCTTCATGCTCTCTACAACTATCTGAAAGCAGGTTGAGGGAGGTGAGTGTTGGTCTCTTCCAAGTAACAAGTGGTAGGATGAAAGGAACTGGCCTCAAGTTCTGCCAGGGGAGGTTTAGCTTGGACTTCATGAAAAATTTCTTCACCAAAAGGGTTGTGAAGCTCTGGAAGAGGCTGCTCAGGGAAGTGATTGAGTCACTGTCCCTGGAGATATTTAAAAGACATGTATATGTAGCACTTGGGTACAAGGCTTAGTGGTGGACCTAGCTGTGCTAGGTTAAAGGTTGGACTTGATAATCTGTAAGGTCTTTTCCAACCTGAAGGATTCTATGATTCTATGCATAACTGCTACATTCCTTGCTTCATTTCATTTTAGTATACCTTGGAAGTTAAACTAATATGGTTCTGTCTTTATGCTTTTGATAAAAGCATAAAATTGAAAACATCAGGCACAGTCTGAAAATCACTTGGGGTCTCCTGTGGCCCCTGGTGCAATAACTGTGCCGACAGCAGAGGGAGCATTAAACTCATTGCCCACGGGAAAGTGTGGGGAGTGATACCCATGTTCCTATAATCCTTGTATGGGTAGGATGTGCTCATTAGCCTTCTGGCAGTCATCCTAGGAGAAGGACAACTCTGATTCCAAACCTGGGCAGATGGAGCTCATTTAGCCCTGGAAGGCCTTCCATCTAAGAGGCTAAACCTCTGTCCTAAGGACTTCGCTGCCAGCGTCCAAGCTTGCTAGGCCCTGGCAGATGAACCTTAGGACTAAAGGGTGGGTCCAGCTCTGCGCATGCTGTGTCTCACCTAAAAAAAAAATCCATTGTGCAGGCTCGAGGGTGCTATCCGCTCTCCTCTTTTTATCAGCGCGCTTGGAAAAGGCGCTGATGAGGAGTGTGGATGGAGCCCTCCCTGGATCTTCGTTCACGAAGCCTAGCCATGACGACAAATTGAAAACATATTTTGACCATTTTTCCCACTGTTCTGACCTTCAAAAAGGTTGAAGAAAAGGAGCAGATCTGCTCAAAGGACACCTTGCAGTCTCTGAGGATCCCTGGTTAACTGCCTGGTTCTGTATAACAGAATGACTAGACCTTGGGGCTAATACAAACGTACTCCAGTTATTTGATAGCTGCTGATCAGACAGCAGAGCTGCTAAAGGCACTTTCAGAATTTCTCCCTCCCACACTGTGCTGTGGCAGCAATTTAGAAATAGTCATAAACATGCTCTTTGAGAAACTGTATTTCTTATCTTCTGTGTCTGGTGTGATATTCCCCACCTACTTTTTTTTTTCTTTGTAATGGCTACAAGACTGTCCCCTCACTACAGATATTGCTGCCATGCTGGGATGGCTATTTTTCCTCATAAGTAATAGTTCCAAAAGTCATTAATACAGACCAATTGATACCTGTCAGAAGAAATAATTATGCTTTTTATAGCATTTGACATTTCTTCTCACTCTTGTTTAAGTGTTACTGAGTAAGTGTGCAATAATGAATTGTGGTCTAAAACTTCAGTATATGTCACCCAACAGCACAGTTTTGTAACTATCTAGAATAATAAGTTGCATATTTACTTTGAGTCAGGAGCAGGCTTGTAAATTTAAGTTTTAAAAGATCAATGAAATATATTCTTTTTAATATAGTTGTCTTTTCAAGGGTTAGGTTGTTGAATTTCAGGTTTATTTTAGTCTCAATTCAAATACCTTTCTATCCTTTTGCTGTTAAGTGGGCACACTTTTAGCCTGCTCTGTCTTTTTCAGTAAAGTTTTTTTGTTACTGAAGAACAACAAGTATTTTATAATGAAAATGACAGGAAACGTTTGTCCTTTATAACTCATATAATAGCTGAATTTATTAATATTCTTGAAATTATCATGGCAGATCTCCACTTTTTACATATTGAGTGGTGAATGTTAAAAACATATGAGGGAGAGACTACCAGAGCTGGCCTCTCAGGGGGGTCCATGAATGCTTGGCATTATGTAAGACACAAAGAATGCAAGGAAAGAGTTTTATACTTTTATAAGTATATATACCAGTGTTTATACTGTTGCCTACCCTGCATATCTTCAGTCATTGCTCTGTTTGCTTGTTTTTTTTCTTTGAAACAGATGCATTGAATTGTGTTGGGAAATTCAAGTGAATTCTTTATACAGGAGCTCAAAATCCACATGTTCTGATCCAGTCTCTGTTCAGTGTATTGAGCTGCTCTGAACCTCTACTTAGGAGTAGACAGATCTCAGGCATACCTTGTACATTAAGAACAGCCAAGCCATACAGATTTTTCTGATAGATATAGTGCCATCTTGGTGTTTTTCTGTATTCTATTTTTTTTGGCTTGAGAATTTTTATACATTTCTGCAGATGTTTCCTAGAAACAAATGGATCCCTCTTGCTAAGGTGAAAGATATTCTTTGCCTTTGCTAGCCTTGCATTAGGTTATTGGAGGTTTCCAACTGCTTGCTTTCATTTCCCAGTGAAGAGAGGAGGACTAAAAGCAGAACCTCTGTATTTTCAGCAGGTAGTGACTGAGACAAATCTCATCTTGGTTGATAGCAGACAAATAGATAGTTACCTCTCCATCCTTAGCGCTATTGCTGCTCCAGCTGCTGACAGAAATGGTTGGAAATACTAAGTTTATTGAAGAAATAACTGCTTACTTCTCACTTGAGCTTTTCAGTGCTTTATGAGTCTTGCATAATGAAGAGAAGCTGTTCAAGGCAGCTAATTCTTTGGTTTGAGCTAAAGTGTATGTTGAGAGAGCGCTCTGTTCTTTCTGTGCTTTTTTTTAATGTATGAAAACCTGCCAGCAGAAGTGGGAATAGGCAGTTTGATGTATGTGCTGTTCTGCAAGTCTAGATAGACCTAGGTGGTCATGCAGGCAGTTGCTGAGGGATATGAAGTCTCTAGATTAAATTCAGGGAACAGTATGGAATAAGAAATCCAAATTGCTGATGGAGTGTAATCCCTGCTCTCAGTGGGTGTCTGTTCATAAGGAGATGTATGCTTAGCCAGTGAGAAGTTTTCTTTTGCCAGGCACAAAAAGCAAACCATCTCATGCTCAGGGCCTTGAGATGAAGAGTACTGTATAATTCCTTGGATTTACTATTGTGTTGACTGATGATAACTATGTTTCCCCTTTCTCTTATGGGAAAGGAAACACAAAATAATGCTTCCAAAGCATAAGTCTTTAGGCCAACCACAGCTACAGTTTGTGAATATCTACAGACTGGCATTTTCCCTGTATCAAACATTGCTGGACACTGCTCTGGAGCTGGCTCAGTCAGCAGTGGAGTGGTGTATTTCATCACTGTAAGTGGCTTTCCTGGGCTGCTTCTGAAGCAGGAACATGTCAGGAGAGGTCCATGGCAGCCAGGAGCCAGCAGCTTTTGAGAGAGGCAGGTGAGGCATGGGCGTAGCCAGGGCAAGGAAACCATGCCTATAAAAGGAGCACTGTGAACAGAGTGGACAAACAGAGTGTGGCATGTCAGCCAGAGCATGGTGTGGCAGTTCATGTGGCAGTTCACACAAGCAGGGCAAGCAGAGAGGGTGCTGAAGCTCTACCAGCTCTGGAGGTGAGCTCAGCTAGTGATCATCACTTGCCCAGAAGAAACCTAGCCATGGTTTTCACTCACCAGAAGGGATGTAGCGACCTAGGTGGAGCTCTCATGTAAATGTATAGCTGTCCACGCTTCCAGCTGCAGCGAGTGTCAGAGCCTGTCATTATTAGCACAGGGCAGCAGAGAGAACACCTGTATCAGGTGTCACCAGGTGGGTGTTCTGCTTAGCCTTGTGGCAGAGCTGAAAGAGGGGGTGGAAAAGTTAAGGAACATCAGGGAGTGTGAGAGGGAGATGGAGCAACTCTTTATAATCCCTGAAACAAACACAGCAGAAGGACATATGACAAGAAACAAAGGATCCCCTGCCCTCTCACCACCAGGCAGAAGGACAAGACCTAGATGAAGTTCTTTACCCGGAGAGTCGTTAGGCACTGGAACAGGTTGCCCAGAGAGGTTGTGGATGCCCTGTCCCTGGCAGTGTTCAAGGTCAGGCTGGATGCAGCCCTGGGTGACCTGGTCTAGTGACTGGCATCCCTGCTTTGTGTGGGGAGGTTGAAACTAGATGATCTTTAAGGTCCCTTCCAACCTGGCCATTCTATGATTCTATGAAGGGGGAGAATGGAAGCAGGTTACTGCCTGAGGTGGCAGGTGTATCCCCTCCCAGCCTGCCTCACCTTCCCAAATGCCTTTATATAACAGGTATGAGGCCCTGCAACTGGGTGGACAGACAATGGATGATGTGGCCAAAGATCCTTCTGGGATGGAGGGGTTGCCCAGGGCAAGACAGCCTACCTCCTGCATCATAACCACCTATGTTAAGGAAAAAAGGGTAGTTGTTATAGGTGACTCCATTCTGAGGGGAACAGAGGGTCCAATATGCTGCCCAGACCTAACCCATAAGCAAGTCTGCTGCCTCCCTGAGGCCTAGGTAAGTGACATTACTAGTAAACTCCCCAGTCTAGCGTGGCCCTTGGATTATTATCATCTATTGATTCTTCAAGTTGGCAGCAATGAGGTAGCAAAGAGCATTCCAAAGGTGTTCAAAAGAGATTTCAAGGCCTTGGCATGATTGGTTGAGGGATCAGAAACACAGGTAATACTCTTCTTGCTTCTGCCAGTAGCAGAGAAGAATATTGAAAGGAACAGATGGACCCGATTGATCAACACCTGTCTATGAGGTTAGTGTCATCAGTGGAATTTTGAGTTCTTGGATTGTGGGAGGGCCTACACATCACCAGGTCTTCTGTCACCCAATGGGATGCACCTTTCTCTGAGGGTAAAACACTCTTTGCACAAGAGTTGGCAGGGCTGATTGATAGAGCTTTAAACTGGGTTGGAAGGGGGAGGGGGTCAAAACCAGGCCCACCAGTGACAAGCAATGGGACGGCACTCTGAAGTCTGAGGGGCTAAGTGCTAGTGAGATCTGTCAGCCTGCTTCATGAGGTGATGGGTATGATGAACCACACTTGAAATGTTTTTATACCAATGTGTGCAGCATGAGGAACAAGCAATAAGAGCTTGAAGCCTTGGCCCATAGATTCATAGAATGGCCAGGTTGGAAGGGACCTTAAAGATCATCTAGTTCCAACCAAACGCACTGAGCAGGGATGCCAGTCACTAGACCAGGTCACCCAGGGCTGCATCCAGCCTGGCCTTGAACACTGCCAGGGATGGGGCATCCACAACCTCTCTGGGCAACCTGTTCCAGTGCCTAACCACTATCCAGGTAAAGAACTTCCTCATAATCTCCAATCTAAATTTTCCCTCCTTCATCTTATAGCCATTCCCCCTTGTCCTATCACAGTCTGACTGCTTAAAAAGTCTCTCCTCTTCTGTTTTATAATCCCCCTTTAGGTACTGGAACACTGCTATAAGATCCCCTCGAAGCCTTCTCTTTTCCAGGCTGAACAATCCCAACTGTTTCAGCCTATCCTCATAGGGGAGGTTCTCCANTCTCCAGTTTTGAGATAAGGATGTCATGAGGAACTGTATCAAAGGCCTTGCAAAAGTCCAAATAGACGACATCAGTTGGTCTTCCCTCATGAATTGCTGTGATCACTCCATCATAGAAGGCCACCAGATTGGTCAGGCACGATTTGCCCTTAGTGAATCCATGCTGACTTCTTAGAATCACCTCTTTATCCTTCATGTGTCTTAACATCACTTCCATGACTATCTGCTCCATGATCTTCCCAGGCACAGAGGTGAGGAGGCTCACTGGCCTGTAGTTCCCTGGGTCATCTTTTCTACCCTTTTTAAAAATAGGGGTGATGTTACCCTTTCTCCAGTCACCTGGGACTTCACCTGACCTCCACGACTTGCCAAATATGATGGAGAGCGGTCCTGCAACAACATGAGCCAGTTCCCTCAGGACCCTAGGATGTATGTTATCAGGGCCCATAGACTTATTCTGATCAAGTTTCAGTAGGTGGTGCTGAGCCATTCCCAGGGATACAATGTCATTGGCATAAATGAAATCTGGTGGGATGAGTCCTGTGAATGGTGTGCCATAATGGAGGGTTACAGATTCTTCAGGAGAGATAGACAGGGCAGGCAAGGCAGGGTGGGGATAGTGTTATATGCAATGGAGGAGTTGGAATGGATGGAGCTTGCAGTTGGCAATGGCAAGATTGAGAGCCTCTGAGTAAGGATTAAGGGACAAACAAAGTGGTATTGTCATGGGAGCCTACTATGGGTCACCTAGCTTACAGTTGGCAATGGCAAGATTGAGAGCCTCTGAGTAAGGATTAAGGGACAAACAAAGTGGTATTGTCATGGGAGTCTACTATAGGTCACCCAGCCACTTAATGACAACACTGATGAATTACTCTTTAAGGAACTAAGGGATGCCTCTAAATCAACTGCCCTTGTCCTGATGGAGGAGTTCAACTTGCCAAATGTTAACTGGGAATGCCACACTGCTGGCACAAATAGGTCTAGGAGATTCCTAAAATGCCTGGGCAATAACTTCTTGGTACAGGTACTAAGGAAACCAACTAGGAAAGGTTCCCTCCTTGACTTGTTGCTTGTAAACAGGGATGGTCTTGTGGATGCAGTGACAATAGGTGGCCATCTTGGCCACAGCAACCATGAAGCAGTTGGGTTTAAAATCCCTGGAAACAGGAGGAAAACTGCCAGCAAAACTTCAACTCTGGATATGAAGAGAGCTTACTTCAGGTAGTTCAGGGAACTACTTAATAATGTTCCCTGAGAAAAAGCTTTGGAAGGTGCTGGGGTAAAGCAGTGCTGGTTGCTTTTCAAGGACCACCTACTAAGAGCACAGAAGCAGGCAGTTCCAAAATGTTGGAAGTCAAGTAGGTGAGGCAGAAGGCCAGCCTGGCTGAGCAGGGAGCTTCTTGCAGATCTTAGGCAAAACAAGAAATTGTGTGACCAGTGGAAGCAAGGTCAGGCAACACAGCAGGATTATGGAGATGCTCTTCACAGCTTCAGGGAGAAAATTCAAACAGGCAAAGCCCAATTAGTGTTGAAGCTGGCTACTACTGTGGGGGACAATAAAAGGGGCTTTTTAAAATATGTTAATAGCAAGAAGCAGACCAGAAATAATATTGGCCCATTACTTGATGAGGATGATCACCTCACAAACAGGGACACAGACAAAGCAGAGACATTTAATACTTACTTTGCCTTGGTCTTCAACACTGATGATGAGCTCTGGAGCCCCCAGAGCCCCAGGCTAGGGCCTCATGACTGTGAGAATGTTAAACTCTCAGCCAACCCTGAACTCCGGCAGGGTTTGCTGCTCCAGCTAGATCTCTACAAGTCTATGGGCCCGGATGGGATTCATCCAGTGGTACTTAGAAGAGCTGGCTGATGTCATCATGAGACCCCTCTGAGTGATTTTCCAGTGCTCTTGGGAATCTGGGGAGGTCCTAAATCAATGGGAAGCTGGCAAATGTTGTCCCCGTTTTCAAGAAGGGCAACAGGGATGACCCTGGTAACTACAAGCCTGTTAGTCTTACCTCTGTACCTCGTACAGTTATAGAGATAATCCTGAGAGTTATTGAAAAACATCTGAAAGCCAACGCAGTCATTGTTCGTAGACAGCATGGCTTCATAAGGGTAAAGCCTTGCTTAACAAACTTAATTGCTTTTTATGATAAAGTTACCTACCTGGTCAACCAAGGGAGACCAGTTGATGGAATCTTTTTGGATTTCAGTAAAGGCTTTGATACTGTCTCCCACAGTGTCAAAATGTCCGCAGTATCACAGACAAAATGTCCAGTATACAGCTAGATAAGTACATCATGGAACAGGCGAACAACTGGCTGACAGGTCGGGCTCAAAGGGTCACTAGTGACCAGTCATTGGTGGAGTTCCACAGGGCTCCATTCTGGGGCCAGTGCTCTTCAGTATCTTCATAAACAGCTTGGATACAGGACTGGAAGGTGTACTAAGTAAGTTTGATGGTGACACCAAATTGGGAGGAGCTGTTGACTCCCTCGAAGGCAGAGAGGCTCTGCAGATAAATCTTGACAGACTAGAGGGCTGGGCAATCACCAGTCATATGAAGTTTAACAAGGGCAAGTGCCAGATTTTGCACCAGTAGAGGGCAACTCTGGGTGTATGTACAGACTGAGACATGAGAGGTTGGAAAGCAGCCCTGCAGAAAGGCAACTGGGTCCTGGGGTCCATTGAGCACTCCACTGCTACCCAATTGAGAGAGGTGATAGTCCCACTCTACTTGGCACTGGTGCAGCCTCACCTTGATTATTGTGTGCAGTTTTAGGCACCACAATACAAGAAGGATATCAAGTTGTTAGAGAGTATCCAGAGGAGGGCCACAAAGATGGTGAAGGGTCTGGAGGGGAAGCCGTATGAAGAATGGCTGAAGTCACTTGGGGTGTTCAGCCTGGAGAAGAGAAGACCGAGGGGAGACCTCATTGCAATTTATAATTTCCTCACCAGACATAAAGGAGGGGCAGATGCTGATCTATTCTCTGGTGACCAGTGACAGGACCTGGGGAACAGGCATGAAGCTGTGCCAGTGGAGGTTCAGGTTAGATATTAGGAAAAGGTTCTTCATCCAGAGAGTGATGTAGCACTGGGACCAGGCACCAACTCTTATTGAATTCAAGAAACATCTGGACAATGCTCTTGGACACAGGGTGTGACTTTGGGGTTGCCTTGTGCATAGAAAGAGGCTGCATCAGCTGTGTAACAGGCATCTCTGTAAAGTAACTTAATAGCTTGAAAAGTTTTTCTTAGATTTTATTCAAGTCATAATTCATAGCTTTGTAGCTTTCTTTGGAGTGCTTTATAGCTCCAAGTCATTATGTCAATGTGAAATACAACTTTTTTTCTGACTAATACAAAGTTATTCTTTTGAAAGTATCCATTAAATATGTGTCCTGATGCTCTTTAGAAAGTTCATCTGTGTACTTTTGGTGGTTGATTTACAGGCTATGAATTTTTAAAGGAAAAGTAGTTTTCTATGCAATCACAGTGTACTTTGTCTGAAAATAATGCAAGTGTGATGAGAACTCAGCAGAGCAAAGAATTTTTTTTTTTTAATTTTAATTATTCATTACAACTTAATGTGAATGCTGTGCTACAGCTGTGGAACAAAGATCTTTAATTCAGTTAAAAGGAAAGAAAACCAATAAGCAAGCTCTGGACAAATTTTGTTAAAAACTGAAGACCGTTGTTTAATTTTTAACAAAAAAGCTGAGTTGAAGTTAATGTTAAAAGATACTGAGCCTCTGGGTTTCAGAATACAAATAAGTAACCATGGCTTACACTGGCACCCAGACATGCTGTATGCATATCTGTACTTAGCATGTGCTTATTATGCTTTACTTACATGCATGCTGAGGACCCATCATGTTCCCCTTTGGGTGTGAAAGGAGTTTATAATGCTGGGGCAGTACATTAAGATCCAGAGAGCAGATGAAGGATGCATGCCTGTTTCAGCTGTTTTCAGTACTTGTTCATATACTGAAGACCAGTGTAAACATCCAGTCCAACCTGAAAGGGCAGAATGTGGACTCTGTGTATGAGTGCAGGCACTTTCCTTTCTAACATGTATGCTTTTAGTGCTCTGAAATGTCTCTCTGTCAACAGGATCTCTCCCTTGCTCTGTCCTGCAGTGGTTGTATGACTAGTGGAACTGAAAGGGATGATGGAAGTGCTTTAAAAGCTGGTAATGGGGGTCTCTTATTCTGTCTCACCTGGAGATGCCTGTATGAGATGCAGCTTCCATTTTAGACAGGCAATTAGTACCATGCTGTACAGGCAATTAGTACACATTAGCTGTAATATTTCTGCTAGGTTCAGTTAGGGGAAAGGGAGCATTTCAGCTTTCTTCCTCATTTGCTTGTGTGTTTTGAAGACTACTTCAAACATATGTTTGAGGAACACAAACTGAGAGGAAGTGTGCAAGTGATGGTTGCTTTGTCTTCCTACCTTTGCCCAGAAATGCCAAGCTCTGCCCTTAGAGAGTCAAGAGGAAAAGTAAGAGCAGGCATGAATGCACCAGACTTCTCAGCACATCTGTTGTCCATCTACTTTACTGGCTGTTAACCAAAGTTGGCTTAAACTAATAGCATTCGAAGTCTACATAGCAAAAACTAAAAGAGGATTATTTGCAAAGACTCCAGCTGTAGTGTATGTGGCCTCACCTTTGCCTTGTCCATTCAGACGGTATGAGAAGAAACTCAGAACAGGTTGTTGTTCATGCCCCTTTACTCAGCTCTGGTGAGGCCTCACCTTGAGTACTGTGTCCAGTTTTGGGCCCATCACTACAAGAGGGACATTGAGGTGCTGGAGAGAGTACAGAGGTGGGCTACCAAGCTGGTAAAGGGCTTAGAGCATAAGCCTTATGAGGAAAGACTGAGGGATCTGGGCCTGTTTAGTCTGGAAAAGAGGAGACTGAGGGGAGACCTCATTGCTCTCTATAACTACCTGAGGGGAGGTTGTAGAGAAGCGGGAATTGGTCTGTTCTCCCTGGTAGAGAGTGATAGGACGAGGGGAAATGGATGGAAACTGTGCCAGGGGAGGTTCAGGTTAGATATTAGGAGGAATTTCTTTCCTGAAAGGGTTGCCAGCCATTAGAACAGGCTGCCCAGGGAGGTGGTTGAGTCACCGTCCCTGGAGGTGTTTAAGAGACGGCTGGATGTTGTGTTGGGGAGCATCATTTAGTGGGGTGATAGGGCTAGGAAAAAGGCTGGACTTGATGATCTTAAGGTCTCTTCCAGCTGTAACTGTTCTATGATGCTATGATTTGGAGAGGCTGTTTGTTTCAATCTGTTTCCCCATGGCAACAAGAAAGATGCAGTAAATCTTAAAGGTTTTCTTGACTGTGGTGCACTTTCAGATCACAGCTACTCCTGCAAATTTGTTGAGGGCAAGATGCATCTTGCCTACTTCCCACTGTATGAGGGTTAGAGAATTAATTCAAGCTGGGCTTCTAGGCTCCAGCCATCAAGGAGAGACAAGTGTGTCTGGAGATACCAATTCTCTCAGCTGACAGGAAAACTAGAAATCTAGCTTAGACCTGATGCTGAAGTATTGGATGTATCATGTGTGTAATTCCTGCCTGGAATTATAACATTTTCGGTTTCATTTCAGCTTAAGGAGTCTTACTCTGAATTGGAGACGTATTTTTGATGGAGAGCTAGAAACCAGCTCCAGGAGCACAGTGACAATGATTGCTCCCAAGTACTGTTTTGATCAGTATATAGTTTCCCTGCCTACTCTGAAGGTTCACTGGAATTTTTCAATTGACTTCATAGGTTCATTTAAAAAAAAAAACTCCTTCAAATTCAAAGGTTTGGATTAAGGGAAGCATGAATTTTATTTTATCTTTTCCTGATGGACAGTGAAAAACACTCTTGGCATTTTTGTTGGCTGCATTTGGCTGTCACTGATGTGGGATTAATCTGTTTTAATCTAAAACCAGTGAACTGCACGGTGAGTTTACACATGTACATTTTGAAGTGTATGGAAATACATAAAATATTCATAGTAGAAAATGTATCCTCTATTCTTTGCCATCATTTTCCCTGCCAGTTTAGCAATTATGTGGCATCTTCTCCCTTTGAGTGCCAGACTGTTTCAAAGTGATTGTTTCCTGGGACTTAACATCTGAAAAATTATGCTTATAATGTATTTAAAGCTTAACTTAGTCTTCCAACAGTTTAGCTGGGCTAGCTGTGTATTTGCTTTGAATGTTGGGTTTAGTTCTTTTTAATACACTAAGAATTTCACCAGCATGCCATTCATATTGCATGTCATAATCCTCTCAAATTAAGATGATTGAAGAATTTCTTCGTGTTGAAAGCTCTCTGTGCAAGATTTAAATTCACCACTTCTTAGAGCAAATCCAATAGACTGTGAGCTGGTGCTTTGGCTGTTGTAACCTATACAGCATGCTATTAATGTTACAATTGGACTCTCATTGCACTGATAGAAACCAAAATAATATTGAAGATATTATATGTAACAGTAATTGCACCTGGAAATGTGGGGTTTAGAGCTTAGACTGCTGCAGCTGGGTCAGCAGAGTTTCAGCTTATGGAAGAGGCACCAAAGGCACATCATGGTTTAAGGCTTAAAAACAAACAAAAAAGAGCAACAAATGTACACAGGAAGTTGAACAGGAAAGTGGCAACTTCAGGAGCATAGTAGACATTTCTTGGAGGGAGCACTTTTGCTTTAAAACCTATTCCATTTAAATACAGTATTTTAATTGTGGTCACATGGCCTGCAAAGTTACCCCCAAGCAAACTATAAAACAAGTTCTAGAGATAATAGAATATCAAGTTTGAGTATTTGCTATGATTTGGAAAAGTAGTCTAGTGAAGATAGGTTGAGCCACTCCACAGTTTTTCAGATCTAGTTTTGACTATTGTTAGATCTGAGACATTAGCAATCATTTCAATTTCCTGGTTTTGCTATTGGCTAAAAGAAGGAAGACAAAGAACAGTCCTTAATTAAAGGGAAAGCTGCACAGAATATCAGGTATGGTAGCTGCTCCTGCTATCATATTCTGAGTTCCTTTCAATAAAACTTGCCAAGAGCATAAACCTGGACTGCTGAATATCAGCTGTGCCCTGATTTGCTGCTTACAGCTTTTAGGATTAAAGAATTAAAACATAGACATTATCCCTGCTGTGTTGTTAAAGCAGGCAAAAACTGCTGAAGAAAGAGACATCTTCTTGTTTCTTATTCACAGAGATTTTACAGGACCTGTAGGTTTATTCCTCACATAACAGGCAAGAAATGAGAACTCTTGTTGCTGTCAGTCTGTGTTGTTACAGTGCTGAGTCATGGTTAATCAGAATATACACTAGTGGGGAACTAAGATGATGGCAGCCTCTTTCTTTGAGTACATGGTGAGTTTCTTTGGGTTTGCTTTTAGTAAAATGAATACACTGCAAAACATAAAACAACCAATTAGTACCTGGCAGCAGGAAAACCATAAGGTTTAACTCAGGAGAAGACTGAGTTTTGGAACAGGCATGGAATTAAAAAAGATGTGGCTGAACAGGAGCTGCTTTATTAATTTCAAAATGCAAATGGTTTTCATGATCTGTCATTTAAATAAATGAATAAAGTGGATGCTTTGAAACATGGAAAATAAATGAGATGAATACCAAAGTAGGGAGAAGGAAGAAAACCACTTGTATTATGACATATTATGGCAGTCCTTTATTTTTTTGGCTGTTTATGTGTAAAGATGACTGAACTATTGCAGCTGGCTAAGGCAGTTTTTCCTTTGCCCTAATGTTACCACAATAAAGGAAACTGCTGTGTACGAGGTCAGCCTCTAGAAGCACCTTTTGCAGTTTCTGTTGAAGTAGTCAGATGTCAGCAATCTATAACAGTATGAAATCTTATTCACATGTCAATACTTTCTGAAGAGAAGAACTAATCACTTAGAAGCTTGAGGCTGCAATAGTATCAGGTGAAGAAAAAAGATATTTTTTTTTAATACTCCCAACAGTATATTGCTATCAGTTTCTTTATAATTGCATTACTTTTTGATGACAGAAGTCACATACATGCACACACATGCAAACCTAACACCAAGGCAGTGGCTTTTGGTTGGAAATGGGCCTCGTGATACTTTGAAATTAAAACAAACAAAAAACCCCCACCAAACAAAGCAAAAGAAAATTATGTTGTAGATAGGCATAAATGCATATGTCCTCCCTATTTCTCATAGCAATCTGTTCAATTTAATGAGGCACACAGATTTTTTACGTCTTGTTTTTAATTTGACTCAATGTTTTTATGAGGCAGCCTCTGTGGTAGGTCACATTAATTTTTTTTTATAGTCACATTAACTTCCTTGCTTACATACAGAGCTTGTAGTTAGTAAATCTCTCTGATTTCCATAAAATATTCAGGGCAGGCTATTATTACAATGATTTTTTCTTTTTATCCCTACTGCTAAACTTCAATCAGTGTAAAATTTGAAATGCATTAATGACTGTATAATGTTGTAATTTGTGCTGCAATAAATGTTTTACCATTAATGCTGGTTAGGAAAGGAGCTTATATAAAAGCCATTAATTGCTATGCTTAATCATTTAAAATATATAGATTTCTTATGAGTTAGTTCAGTGTATAACTCAATGAGTCTTTAATAAAGTCATATAACTTGTTTACCAAAGTGTACAAAAGGATTCCAGGTGAAATATTGAATGGCATCAGGCAAAAAATGATCTTTGCACTTTAGCCAAGGTTTTCTCTGTTATACACACACCAATTCATTTCTGCTTTCTGTACATATTGAACAGAATGACTGCACAATACATTGAATATCTGTCTATTGAGACGTGTCAGGTGAAATGTTGTTAGTCAAAATGTTTTGGGCATTTATAAATTTGTTTATAATTTGATAATTAATCTGTTCTGTATCTCTCAGGAGATTAGCCAGAAGAATAAAAAAAACTAGAAAATTCCCCTGAATGGTCAGTGGACTCCCTTTCACATAAATGAATTTTCAGGGGCTTTAAAGCCAGCACAGCTGGCAGGGGTAAGCAACAGGACAGAATAGGTAACATTGTAGATCTTTGGCTTTTAAGAGCCATTAGGCAAGAAGCATAATTTATGAAAGTCTTAACATTGTCTTAAATTGTACTGATTTTATTTGTCCCTTTGCAACAAAGTCACAGAGTTCTTTAGGAATACAGTACCACCTTTTCTTATCTTTGGTGAAACCAGCTGAGGACTGAGCCTCTTACTTTATGAAATAGACCTCAGCCAAGTAAAAGGCCCATGCCCTGTTTATCAGTCATTATCCTGTCTAAGCTTCTAATCCAAACCTCACCACTCTATCTTTCTCCTACATGTAGCCTCTGGAGCTGATTTCCAAAGAGCTAACTAAGCCTTCTGAGAATAACCTCTCTCAAGTAATTTCACAGCCTTTTTCTGCTGAAAATATTCTCTTGTTCTTACTGTTTTTATGACTCCATTGCTGCTAGCTCCAGGAGTTAGCCATAAAGTAGGTGCCAGTGTTTCAACACCTGTATCATTTGACATTGCTTAGGGCAGCTTGAGTTGGTTCACTGCTTTTTTGAGACATTAGCTACCTCTCTTCAGTAGAGCTGTTACCAGGCTCCAAGTGTTCCCTTTCCTGGGAACCCTCACAAGGCTTTGGAGAATTCAGAGCTTGAAGCAGTCAGGATCCTTTTGAGATTTCATTAGTCTGTGGGATTATACAGCTGGAGAAAAGGTGAGATAAAGCATAACTCTTGACAAATCTCCATAGGAAAGCATTTTTGTCTGTAGTTTTCATTCATCCCTCAGCCTGAAGCCAAAAAATACTGTAAGAATTCTTTCTCCAGACTGTAGAGCCACTATCCAGAGTCTTACTAAATATTGTTAGTTGTAGGAATAATGAATAAGATATCAAGAAAAATACTTGCCTGACGACAATGAGCATTTTTTCATTGTTGCTTTTTGCTGTGCCTCTGTCACAAACAAGTATGTGTGGAAGCATCTGAACCTACAAATTCAGTTGTAGATAGGTACTAATAAAATGGCACTTCTCAGGATTTTCTGAAGGAAGATTCCTTTAAGAAGCTTAAATTAGCATGGATATCTGCTGGTGTGTTCTTACCTCCCCTCTCATTCTTTCAAGCTTTCACTCCTCCAACTGCATGTAATCCATTGTTCTGCCTTTCTGACAGTCTTCTCCTCTTCCCCTGACAGTCTTCCTGATACTGCTTCTCTTAATTTCCACCTGTGTTTCCTCATCTTTTTATTTGTTCTTGTACAGTTCATCATTCCACACATTTCTTCTAACAACCATTACTGTGCCCTCCTCATCTACCTCTGTGTCCATAGCCTCAAGCCTCTGCATAATGTCTCCCTCCAGCTGGCTGCTCTTCTTGAATGCCTTTTCCCTCTTGTGATCTGTACTTTGCCCTTCTGCAGGTTCTACTTTCCCCATCTTGCCTGAATTACTGACCATCACCCTGCTTTAAAATAATCAGGAATAATGGGAGCTGTTTTTATGTTACTTCACTTCTCTCTGTATAAAAAATAGTGGTGATTTTTAGCTCTAGACAGTCTGTTTTCACACAGTGACTGGCAAAACCTGAAAAATTCCAATCTCCTTTAGTTGTCTGGACACCATGGAAAAATATCCTTACAGAAGACGAGGTGGGACTCAGTCTCTTCTTCCAGGTAATGAGCAACAGAAGAAAAGGAAATGGCTTCAAGTTGCGCCAGGGGAGATCTAGAAGATCTAGATCTGAGAAAGAATTTCTTCACTGAGAGGATTATCAGGCACTGGAACAGGCTGCCCAGGGAGGTGGTGGAATCACCAGCCATGGAACAGTTGAAATAACCAGTAGACATGGTGCTTGGGGACATGGTTTAGTGGTGGGCATGGTAGTGTTGGGTGGATTGCTGGACTCAATGATCTGTTCCACCTATAATGATTCTATGATTCAACTTGGAACAAATGGGTAGAGTATGCAACAGCTTGACTAAGGCAAGGACCTGCCTTCCTTGTTTACCTCCTTTTAGAGCTCTTCTGCCTCAGCATTGCCATGACCCTGACTATGGCCTATGCTCAATTAGTTTGAGGCACAAAAGGTCTGAACTAGCTCTTGCATGATGAGCAAATTTAATCTACAATATTTTATGAACCATTTTGGGTAAGTATAAATGTTCCATCTAATGGAAGTGCTGGGAATTCTCTTTTCAGTAAGGCACAGTACTTACTTCTAACTTCAGCAGAGATTGCAATGTAAGCCCATAACAATATAGAATGAACACTTGCAAAAATATCTTTAATGTAATTTATAGCATTTTCTAAAATGCCTTCTTGTTTTTTCCTCCCTTAGAGATGTGTGTAGAAACTGACTAATGATTCAGAGACAGAGATATGAAGTATTGCATCAATAAGATATTTTTGGTGTTTTTTTTCCTAAACTAAAAAGCATTTCTGAAATACTACCTATAAAATATGAGGCAAAGCTACCCAGTCTAACACATTTGCTTGGGAGATGCTTGAGTAACTCGCTGCACTGATAATAGTGATTAATGTGGTCTGCAGACTCCTGCTGACAAGATCTTGACACAGAATCACATAAACAAGTAATATGTTGGCCTTTCACTCAGCTGCTGTCCTCCAGATATTTGTAAATTGACATGCTAAAAGTGTGAATATTTCTGGCTGAAGTAGAGCAGCAACACTAGTAATGTTTACACTTTAAGCTACTTTGTTAATTCTCCATTTAATCAAGTTAATTTTTTATGAATTAATTATAGCTTTTGGATTTCTTTTCAATTTTGGTACCGAAAGACAAGTGTACATGTCCTAACATAAGGTTAATTCCATTCCTTGGTTGTTTTTTTTTAATTTTTTTTATTTCTTTAAGTGTTACAGCTTTTCCAGTTTGTGTCATTTTTTCTTTTCCCTAACTTACTTTGGCACATTTCAGACCTGAGTGTTTTTCTCTCTTCCCTGGCTATTAATGCTGCATGTGTTTTGGACATTTGTCTTCCATACTGTCATGTTTGTGCAGAGGTAAATAATTCATTTTCCTTTTGTTGTCAATTTTCTTATTTTCTTAAATATTTTTTCTTTTCCTTTTCTGACAGTAAATCTTTTCTGCCATCCTTTCAGAAACCAACTAATGATCTTTTGTGTTGTTGTGCATTTGAAATATGCTATTCTCTAACTCCTTACTTTCTTCAGAGAATATCACTGCTGTGAAAATGGGATATTTTCCCATTGTGTCTGAAAACCCTGTCCTTGAAGATTTTTTGTGACTTCTGTGGTTGCAATTCTTTCCTACTGCACTCTGCCATCAATTAAAAGAGATTTTAGAGCCTTGGGGCAGTGGCTTAAGGGATCAGGAGCACAAGTTATTTTCTCCTCTATCCCTTCAGTGGCAGTCACCAATGAGGAGATGAACAGGAAGAGATATCAGGTGAACTCATGGCTCTGGGACTGGTGCTACAAACAGGGTTTTGGGTTTTTCAATCATAGGCTGGTATATGAGATGCCTGGCCTGCAGGTGGCAGGTAGGATGCAGCTGTCCCAGAGGGGGAAACAGTTTTTAGGGTAGGAGTTAGCAGGGCTCATTGACAGGGCTTTAAACTAGGTATGAAGCGGGGAGGGGACACAACTGGGCCTGTTAAGAATAAGTCCAGAGAAAGCACATCAGGGCCCATGGGATGGTGGACTAGTGAGGAACCTTCCTCTTCTATTTCAACTGGGACAAGGGATAAGTGTTTAAAAATCATAGAGACAGCTGAGATGGGCCTGGTAGGAAACA